>CM056720.1:46065363-46346994 GCA_029844215.1 Przewalskia tangutica
TTGCCAAGTGCACCTTATCCGTCTACCACCAAAATATCCTACCAACCCCTTTGACCAACCAATGGCCATTCTACCAACCCCTTACTAAGGTGTAACCTAATGAGGGTGACAAGTGTCGCCTCTTGTTGGTCCAAATGTTTCAGGTCTCTAAAATCCGCAAAAATTAAAAAAGACATAGCCGAAATTCCTCTACGAAAGCTGTGAAAGCGTTTACAAAAACGACTCTAACCGTGTTGTGAATAAATAAATTTCGCCAAGCCTAATTCTCAAGTTCAAATTTTCTACGACGCCCTTACGCACATACTGAAATCACGGGTATAACATTCTCCCTCCGAAACATTCGTCCCGAATGTTCCTTCTAAGTCTCAAAACAAACGTGCGCAGATAGTCTTCACTACCATACTTAAACAATCTCGCCACAATGGCCTGCATACAATCGCGCGAAAATACTTATATCCGAGTCCACGAGGAAACACCTCTAACATCATAAAGCATACCACTTTGTCACTTTGCCGCGAGGTTCTAGTGTCACCCGCGACCCAACAAATGGTGCCGACTACATGCGATCCACGAGGTCGTCAGACACTCGAACTCTTACCACATTTCGACATCGCTGGCTTCCAAAACTCGGGTTACTATCTCTAACGTGGTCATCATTAATCGGGAACACTGGATGGATCTCCGATACTTTCCCGATCATAACAATGCGAAAAGACGGACATATCGCCTCCTAAGTCGGACGGCAAAGCTAACATATAGGCAACCCGCCTATTCTTCACATGGACTCAGGCCCAAAGTAACTCGGGCTAAGTTCCTCTGTATTCCAAAACTCGTCACACCCACCCCGGGTGGTACTTTCAAGACCGACCAACTGAACTCAAAGCGTCGTCGATTATCCGCACGATTTCTCCGAGCCGCCGAACCTCTTCTAGACAAGCTTTACTCTATCCATACCTTTGGAACAAGCACGACCAACTATCCTGAATCTTGCCAACGTCGAACCAATCAGCCAAGAACTTACACTTCCGCCCTACGCGCGCCACAAGGCTGATATCCGAACACCAAATGGTATCTATAAAACACTTCCCAAAGGAGATAACAACTCTCGCAACTATCCCCAAATCCAAACACCGCCCGAGGGCGAATGTGATTCCCGAGACTCACCTGAGTTCTTAACACGCTGTAAAACTTCCGTAAACAAAACAAACCGCACTGGCTCCACCATCGCCATAAGGTGAAGGTAGGCACCCCGTGCAAATTTTTACAACTTTCTCTCGATATATCATCTCGCATAACCTGCCGAGTAAACGGTCTTTGCTAGAAGACAAGACGGACGACCTCCTCGCCCGACTATCGGTCGAATCGTCCACGACCGTGCGTTGGTTAACTAAACTCGCCCAACACCCTCAGAATTCCCAACCCAAAGCGACCACCACAACCGACCTCACCACTGAACCCGCCGCGGGTTGACGCAACGCGTGGCCTCAACCCGACCCGCAACGCGCATCATACTAGCTCCCCAACCGAACAATCTCACTAATCACGTTCACGAAAACCTAGCGGTCTTCTTAGCTCAACTACCCTCTTTCATTCCACACTACTCGTGACTAATCCCACCAACATAACTCACGTGCACTATGCACTCCTATGCGGTCAAACATAAACAATACATCTTTACTCGAGATGGCCTTACCTCTAAGGTCTCACGTATAAAACTCTAAGGCTACCTTCTCTATCCCCTAAAATCTTACTCGGCTAACTCAGCATGATTTCTAATCACAACTAACACACCGCTATCGTAATATAGCACTTAAGGTATACTCACTTTATCACACATACGCATCTCTGTAGGTTAAGGATATATCTATATTCATCGCTTTACTCCCTTAGTCGTTTCTAATCAAACCCGCTTCGTAGAATACGCGATAGCCAAGGTGACGACTACCCATCGATCCTCGAAGGCTAAGTCCTCCTGAGGACACTCTTTCGACATCGCACTCGACGGTCATAGTGTACAACAAGTACGACTAAAAGACGACATTCCCGATGACGCCTGCAGCCACCGTGTGAACCTAAGATCCGAGCTCACCAACTCCTGCGCACTTTAACGTCCCGAAATTCGTGAGGACCTTCGCCGCACTGGAGTGGATGTGCATAATCTAATCCGCGAGGCGACTCGCCTCAAAAGTTACTAAAGCGACCTTGCCAGCTCGCCCTCTTACCAGCTCGCCCTTCGTTAACCCGTCGATCTCTATGTTTTTCGCTCACGCGCATAAGCCCGCATACTGCCATGCTCAAGCCCAATCAAGAATTACTCTTGCCTGACAACCTCTTAGATAGTCATCAAGACTGCGTACATCGGTATACTCGTAGTCAAATCCATAGTTAGTAATTCGCTTCCTTGAAATCTATATTCTCTGTTCCCGGTCGTGGAACTGAAGGTTCAAATATCATGGCCGCAGTAGGAACTGCTGCCGCCGTGCTAAACTCTGCTGGGGCTAGTGACGTCGCAGAACTCCCCGAATGAAGCACCACCCAAGGTGATAATTGGGCCTGTGCCCACGTAACCCTCCTCAGATTTACTCGCGACTCCATGGCTGCCTTGCCCTCCCGGGCGTTGCCTACGCGAGGCATAACAGTGGAAAGAAATACGTTAGAGGGTCCAACTTACAACACAGATCTAAGGTACGATCTCAGAGTGAGAAGAAATAGAAACCAATCCTAAATATCCTATAGCCTCCTGATTATTGGTGTGGTGCACAACACACCGATAATCAAGATTTCCATGGATACGATCTCAGACACTTTCCGAGGATTAACTGCTCTGATACCACTTTTGTCACGACCGAACTGGGCCCGTGACTGGTGCCTTACCCCGGGCACCCTAGTGATACAACATCAGAGTAATCAGCGGAACATAAAACACATACTGAAACAAATGAAGTACAAAATGTTAACTGAGGAAAACTTGCCTTTCGATATATATAAATAACAACTCTTACAAATGAACAGTTTAATCCTTTTACAAACCCCGCCTACAACAGCATTACAGGACTCTAAGAAAAGATATGACAACAATGGCAGTGGCTCCGGGGCCATACCCGAATAAATACCTACAACGACAGGACTATACCAAGATAAGCCTCGGAGAAAGCGGAGCTTTCCCAAATCACAATCGTGACCCTAAGGCGAGGATCAACGATCGGTGTACCTTTACTGCGGCGTGAGCGCGGCCCCGGGCGAGGTCAAGATAATAGGTACTTAGTATGTGAAGCCCAGAAAATACGTAAATGAAATCATAGTAGTCTATATAAAGCGAGGAGACATGTATGATAACCAAACTACGATTCCTGACAAATAAGCGATCATATCAAGTCGAGGACTCACGCCTCAAGTCATCACTCGATATAACAATGGGTCTCACGCCCACAACATCAATCATGCGCATGAATACCATCACTGCCGCAATCAATGATAGAAAAGCACCAAGGAATACATATGAACAACAGTCCCACCGTGTCCAATTAAACAATGACGGGGGTAAGTACGAAGGCATAGCCGACTACTAACACCCACAGTACTAACAAGGTCATAAAATGTATCATGATATCTGTCTAGACCGCCACATGATCAAAGCCGTCGCCGCCCGCAATATCAAATGTGCGTCTAGCCCCGAACTCCGCGACTCCGCGTAGGCCGTCTCATAGGCCCGCATGAGGTATAACCCCGCGTCGAGGGTAGCTACTCCGGCGTAAATCGCCTGGACTCGCGATCGCATGGCCACATGAACCGCGTGACCATAAAGGCCGCACACTAACGGAACTCTCGTAGCTCCGCATAGGCCCCAGACCCGCGAGGTATTCTCGAATCATGGTCCCGCATCGCTGAGTCTACCCGCGTCGGAGGCGGCTTAACCCCGAAACACGGTGAGTGGTATAATACCAACATAACGCTTTATCGTTTAAACAATATAAGCACAATCGAGGAAAACCCCTTTACACCAACGTCACGAATACTAACACACGTAGCGTCCTAATATGATTACTTATCAAAGCGTCACGAAGGTAGTACAAGGCTATCACAAACCAACACAATCAAGTTATACACACAAGGTACTTTCTACTATATGTCAACATGTTCGGGTTTCTATCCCCAAAGTACTTCATACATTAATTTTTTTTAAAAGATACGTTACTTTCACAAAAGTCACACAATACCCGTAGTATATGAAAATAGAGTGATTATCTTTTGAAGTGAATCAAAACACTTATCTTCGTAAAATCAAGTAACAACATTATTATCCAAGCGTCAAGATTGCCTAACTACAAATATTCACATATCTTATTTTAGAAATGTTTAATAGTTCATAGTCTTATTCATTTAAGAATACAATTCTCCTTTAAACTATCGAGAAACATAAGTCTTATATGTGAGTAGGATATTCTTGTTTATAGCAATCTTATTACAAAGAACATGATCTAGGAAACATCATTTTGTCTCATCTTAGCTTCTATGCAGATGGAAGTTTCTACTGATTTTAATAATACTAAATTTGTCAAAACATTTCCTTTTATTAACGCTGCAGTGGTTTGTCGATACACATTCTGATTTCGAAATCAAGAAACATTCTTAAGCGTTATTACCTAACTTCCCATAAAGCTAGTATAACTCTTAAGTTTTCAAAACCAAGTATTACTTCTTCAAATGATTCAAAAATCTTTTGAAATACTTCAAGTTCTTTATTAACACATAACAAGCGATTTATAGTTCAGATAAGTTACCTTTTAAAACCACAAGTATTTTCTTACCAACATAAAGTTGTTATAACTAACTTCCCATAAAGCGGTTATAACACTTTATGTTTTAAACCAATCAAATACATTTAGCACATGTCGTCTACCAGACTACATAGTTCACACATATCATGCTTTAGAAGAGATAGGAAGAGGTTGCATACCTCGCGACGAGTATCGACTAATAGCAAAACGCTCAGTACTTCCAACCGTCGGCTACTCCTTGCCAAGTAGATCGCGCCACACGTAGTACTTCAACCTATAAGGCCACAAGGCGCTTATTAACATTTAGATCCCTTAGAGAACATTCTACGAAAATTCAGCGACCACCCGCAACAGCGTAAAATCTCTCCTTTATCAGTGACTGCCAAGCCAACCAGGGGGTTATACATCTAACCCGAACGGTACAATTCTACTCCACGAAAGCTACACAAGTCTTCAGAATACATCCTATGTAAAATACGAACAAGATTTTCTTCAAAAGGTTTCTTATTATTCAGCTTAAGTCAAAAGGCATTGCCGATAACAGCGTTGATCATATATAGTATACTTGACTATATAATCTAACAACATGTAATTTCCAATTACAATAGGGACAAGATATTTACCTCGATAAGCCCATAATTATCCGAGTTTAAATGTCGATCCCGAGCAAGGTTTAGCTCACTACTCAGCGCCCGACCCTCCAAACAACCCTTAAGTTCTAACCAACTTCTACTTAATACTCCAACTAACTATGGAGATTTCCTTAGGGTTTCGGTTTTGTGGATGAAGGAAGTATAATAGTATTTCTGGCTTTTCGTATAAGTATAACCTTAGAATACTACAAGGTATACTGACTAAGGTAATTTGGGCATTATAACAATACTTTTGAGAGTATTTCTACCAAGAGGTATTATACGAAAACAACTAGCAGTGGGGTACCCCACGGCTAGCACCAAGGAGGGTGTACACCCTCGCCTACCCCACTAGGGGACTCTCGGCGGGGGAGAGAGGCTCTCGGCCAAGACACTACACTTGGGAAGGAAGAAGGCTTTCAAGACTTAGGCAATTTTGTGGATGAATTAGTCTTCAAAGGGTGGGTATTTATAGGTCAGTGAAGGCCAACCAATGGCCAAGATCTAGCCAAGTGCATAGCAAGTGTAGGGCAAGATCTTGCCAAGTGCACCTTATCCATCTACCACCAAAATATCCTACCAACCCTTGACGAACCAATGGCCATTCGCCAACCCTTTACCGCCCAAGGTGTCCCAATGAGAGGGTGACAAGTGTCGCCTCTTGTTAATCCAAAATGTTTCGTGTCTCGGAAAAATCCGCAAAAATTAAAAGACATAGCCGAAATTCCCTACGAAGTCTGTAAAGCGCTTTCAAAAAACGACTCTAACCGTGTTGTGAACAAATAAATTTCGCCAAGCCTAATTCTCAAGTTCAAATTTTCTACGTGCGCCCCACGCATACTCTGGAAATACGGTATAACAATTGTCATTATAGGTTGACATCTACGGACGGCATATTGGACTTGGCAAGTGGATTAAGCAAAGAGGTATGTAGAACTCTTCCTATCTCTTGAGCATGGTAGTTATAATCGTATGGTGCGGTAGACGACGTGATTTTAAATGAAGTGAAGTCATTTGATATATTTGACTTATTTTAAGGATGTCTAGTTGGTTGAGTTAGGGAATTAACTCAGGTGTCCTTAAGCAAGAGTTATAAGAACGGTTTATCCTAATAAGGTAGACAAGGATTCCTTGACAGGAAAAAGTTTAGAATACTGGATTTGGAAGGTATTGATTCTTAAACCATTATAAAGATAAGAACTTGTTTCTAAGTTAGGGAAATTGTCTTCTAAGTTAAAGAGACTTGAAGTACTTTGTAGTAGTGCGACTTGAATTCAAGTACAAGTCTCTTGATTATAGAAAGAACAAAGTGGTCTTAGACATAAAAGAGTTATAACGGCTTTATGGAAAGTTGCTTATGGCTTTATGAGAGGTTAAGGAGGTCTTAGTTTCTAAGAAGCATAAAGTTAGTATAACGGCTTTATGGGAAGTTGGTTATAATAACTTTATGGAAGCTAGAGGAGCGGTTTTCGCGAGTAAGGTAAACCAAGATGAAAGAATGGATACTAAGAAAGGCAATTCGATTTAAAGGCATCAATTGCTTAAAAGTTTAAAATGAGGGTCACTTGAGTTAGAAGCCGAAGCATATTTCTAATAGTATAGTGACTTGTTGGAAATATAGATAAGCCTTGATACTACGTGTTAGTATCTTGGGGTCTTATGTGGAAAATGGATCTTGGAAAGAATAGCAATACATAGTACTTTGGGTTGAATTTCCCCGGACTTGTTAAGTGATATGAAAAGTGTCGTAAGGTCATAAAATGAGATCCATTTTGTATGTTAATGAAAGTCTAAAGGAGTTGTGAACTTACTGGGACGTACCGACAGTGATGTGGGATTCCACGTAGGCTTCCCCGGTCATTGTATGAGTTTACAGACGCATCGACGGTGATGGAGGATTCCACGTATGCTTCCATGGTCTTAGTATGGTTACTGGGACATCACCGGTGATGTGGGATTCACGGGTGCCTGTAGCGGACATGCTTGCAAATGAGGATTCCGAGGCATGTTTGAGGGTAAGAGTATAAATGAGGTAAATCCCAAGATCGTTATACCACCGCTTCCGTGGATTTGCTACGCGATGCGAGGAATACCTCATGCGAGTCCTTATGGGCTTATGCGGGTGAAATAGTCCCACGCGGTGGATATGACCTTCACGAGGAATACCTCATGCGGTCCATATGACCCATCGGGTGAAATAGTCCGAGTAGGATTACTAAATGAAGTCGTATGCGAGATGAGGATTCCACGCATGATATATATATATATATACATGCGTGTATACCGACAGTGAGGTGGGATGCCACGAGTGCCACGTGGTTATAGTTACATTCTGTTTGGTAGTGACGGAATTCCACGCAGAGGATATAGGTATATATGTTGTATGTGCAGTTGTGGTGAGGTAGGATGTCACGGGCGCATCACATGGTTGTATTGTACTTCTAGGGCTGTCGACAGTGTCACGACCCGAACCCGGGCCCGTGACTGGTGCCTTACCCCGGGCACCCTAGTGATACATTATCAGAGAAAATCGTGGAAATAAAAACATGAACATGAATTAAGAGACATGATAAAAACAAGCCAACCAAAATTGCCTTGATATATACATAAATACGACGATTATCCTTTTATCGACTCGCCCACAACAGATTTGACCCTCTAAGAAGTGACAAAAACTATGGCGACAGGCCGCCATACCTGAATGTACAAGAACCTGCTGACTCGAGGTAACATACCAAAGATAAGCCTCCGAAGGAACGGAGCTTCAACACGTTGAATGTGATCCTATAAGCGGGGATCGGCGATCGATGTACCTTTACTGCGGCATGAACGCGGCCCGAAGGAGGTCGATAACAGTACCAAGTATGTGAAAGCGTAAAATCAGTAAATGAAATCATAATAGTCTATATAAAGCGGGAGACGTGTATGATAAGCAAACTACGATTCACAACATAAGCGATCATGTCAAGTCGAGGACTCACGCCTCGAAGTCATCCTCATGCCTGTGGAACTCCTTCCTCACTGCCGGCAGTCTAGGTACAAATCATGTGATACGTAAAACAGGTCTCGGCCCGTCTTATGGACCTAATATAGAAACGTGTGGAATACATTTCCGGTCCATCCCGAGCCGTAGTCGAGTGGAATACATTCGGATGAGCCGTAGTCGAGTGAAATACATTCGGATGAACCGTGTCAAGTGAAATACATTCCGGATGAACCGTGTCAAGTGAAATACATTCCCGGATGAACCGTAATCAAGTGAAATACATTCGGATGAGCCGGTAATCAAGTGAAATACATTCGGATGAGCCGGTAATCAAGTGAAATACATTCGGATGAGCCGTAGTCGAGTATAACACGATTTGCACAACAAGGCTATCACACGTAACATGGTCAAGTTTCATAACAACAAGCATAAGCAAGTTACACACAACTCAAGGTACTTTCATTTTATGTCAAAGTCCGATTTTAACCTAAAGTACTACGTGCGTAAATTTCTTTTAAGAGATTCATTCCTTTCTAAAGTCACCCGATACGTAGTATATAAGAAAAATGTGTGACTTATATCTTTTAAGTAAACCAAAACAACTTTCATACTTTCTTTAAGACCAAATTAAGGCAATACCATGCCTTCCTTTGACCAAAATACTTCTCTTTTAAAAGTCAAGTTACCGCATTAAAACAAATGATAAAACCCTTCTTTGTTTTCATAAAGTCGTTATAACCAACTTCCCATAAAGTTATAACACTTTATGTTTTAAACCATTTTAAGACAACACAATGCCTTTCTTTTCCCTAAAAGTTCCGGTTGCCTAATTTCAATTACGCAAGTCTCTTTTTAGAAAAGTTTCATAGTTCAATGTCTTAACCTCTTTTAAAACAATAGAGTAACATATGCCATAGGTGAGTAGGTTAATCTTGTTCATAATCAATCTTATTAGCGACCATGATCTAGAAAATGTAATATCATTTTGTCTCATCTTAGCTTCATGCGGATGGAGGTTTCTCTGGTTTTAATAATACTTAGTTATTTAATACATTTTCCTTTATTAGCTGAGTGGTTTATTGATACACATTCGATTTCCAAATCAAGTAAGCGTTATTCCTTTTAAAACCAAGTACTCATTACTCACAAATGAGGTTTCACACAAAATCCATATTAATTCATTTAAGTTAAGTCTCTTATCTTATAAGATCAATCTCTTAACTTTTGAAATTAATAAACCATTCATTTACCACCTTAAGGCGTTATACCTAACTTCCCATAAAGCTAGTATAACACTTATGTTTTAAAACAACCAAATACTGATTAACACGTATCACTGCATTTACATAGCTCACATATATCATGCTAGAAAAGATAGGAAGAGGTTCACATACCTGCGGCGATTATCGACTAATAGCAAAACGCTCAAGTACCTCAAACCTTGGCTACACTCTGGGTCAAGCGGTCACTCCACACGTAGTACTACAACCTATAGAGGCCACAGCGCCTATTAATATCTTTAGATCCCGACGTAGAATATTCTCTGACGAAAATTCGCGACTCTCCCCGCAGCAGCGTAAATCTCCTCATCTATCGAGGCCGCCACCAAGCCAACCGAGGGTTTGCACGTCTGACCGGGCGTGTACAATTCTACTCACAAGAATACTACACAAGTCTCGTAATACGGTCTATGTAATTACAAGATCACTTCTTAAAATTGAGCTTAAGTCGCGAGACATTGCTGTAAGTATTATCGGGCTTAAGTCAAAGACATTGCCGCCTGACTATGATCAGTTCTATATATAGTATACTTAACTATATACTCCTACAACATGTAATTTCCAATTACAAATGAAGGTCAAGAGTGTATACCTCGATAAGCCCAAAATTATCCAAGTTTAAATGTCGATCTGAGCAAGGTTTAACTCCTACTCAGTGCGCTCCAACCCGCTCCAACAACCCTTAGAAGTTCTAACCAACTTCTACTTAACACTTCAACTACGGGTGAAGATTTACTTAGGGTTTCGTTTTGTATCGAGGAAGTATAATAGTATTTTCTGGCTTTTGAAAAGTGTAACCTTGGGAATACTATAAGGTATTTGGGCGGTATTTGGGCATTATAACAATACTAGGAGAGTATTTATATACCACAAAAGGGGTATTTATCTGAGACAACTAGGCTATGGGGGTGTACCTTGGCCAGGAGCACCACAAAGTGAGGGGGGAGGCTCTCGCCAAGGGCCTTGCTCGAAAGGGGAGGGGACTTTGACAATAGCAAGACAAGAGGAGGAGTATTTGAGACTTAGATAGATTGCTCGATTTTGGATGAAGAAAGTCTTCAACTTAGAGGGGTATTTATAGGTCAAGTGAAGGCCAACCAATGGCCAAGATGAAGACAAGTGCATAGCAAGTGTAAGGCCAAGATTTAGCCATGTGCTACCTTATCCATCTACACAAAATATCCTACCTAACCCTTGACCAAAATTTCAACACCAAAAACGTGCAAAAGGGCTAGCTTTGTCGTCCACTCCTTCCAATTAGAGGGTGACAAGTGTCGCCCTCTCGTTGGTCCAAAATGTTTCGTCTCTCGGAAAAATCCGTAAAAATTAAAAATGCCATAGCCGGAATTTTCCCTACGAAAGCTGTGGAAACGTTTCGTCGAAAAACGACTCTAATCGGGTGTTGTGTACAAATTTCGAAACTAGCCAACTTTAAGGCTCAAATTATAATACGTACGCGCTCACGTACATACTCTGGAAATACGGGGTATAACTCCCCTCCTTAGAAACATTCGTCGAATGTTCCTTCTCAAGACGGATAACGATAAAGTTCCTCTTAACTTTAAACAAATTTCCAATGCCACATACGGGCAACAAAGTAACACACGTACTCTCTGCCTTACTCGTCGTGCCGCTTCCGAACACGAACTCTTCTCATACGCATTCACACTTCGCCATCGCTTCAGTTTTCAAAACCTTGGAGTCACCACCTCCCACTTGGTTATCTTACTAGCCTTAATCTTCCTTAAGGCCATTCCCGGCCTTCACGATCCGCTCGTCGAACACACCTACGAACTCATACGATGGTCAACTAAACTTGGGCCCAGCACCCTCGTGACCCTACCACTGGCGGGACCACGAGCTGACCCCACTCGAAGCAGTGCGGGTTGGCCCGCAACATAGCCAACCCGACCCATCGCCGCGCCAACTCTTGCTCGCCGACCACGTAACAATCTTGCTAAATCACATCATGAAAGATACCACTTTCATTTACCCAACCAGTACTTATCACACAATACATTCTGCATAAAATGCATTCCGACAAGGATCACTCGCAAAATCTTGTACTCGAGACGGCCTTACATCTAAGGTCTCAACTGTAATATTCTAAGGTTAAATCGTTTTCTCACCCTTTGCTTACCCTTTTTCCCCAACCGGGTTCCTAAATCACATTTTAGCACAAAGCTATCCGAACATAACACTTAACACATTAACATAACATCAAAACATACAAGCCTCTAGAGGTTAAGGATATACAAACTACCGCTCACTCTAATCATAAGTCTTCCTGCAGGCGCATAATCGTAGGCGATGAACACGCCATCGATCCGTAGGCTGCGTCATCTTTGCCGGTACCTCTCCTATAAGCACGATCTCGTCACATGGCCCGACGCGGTGAAACAAGCAGGTAAAAGACGACATTCCGGGATGATGTTTGCCACATCGTGCACCGAGGGGACGTGAATCTGGCCTAGCACTCGTGTAAACACAGGAACGAAGCCACGAGCTCGACCGGCTCGAATACCTGAACGCCACGAAGGCGAGGAGGACCACTCTGTCTTGGCGGAGGTACATGAAGCTAGCTGCACGAGGCGGTCCGCCTCGAAAGTTACCAAAGGACCTGCTGCTCGCCCTCTTACGCCGATCTCGGTCATTCCATCGACCTCTCCGTGCCTCGCATCCTGGTGCGTGAGCTTGCATGCGGGCAATGTCCATGCCGGTGAAGAGCTACACCTGCACAAGCCTCGCCAAGTAATCATCCGGCCTGATGTAGCGGTGTACTCATCCTCCATATCGGCTACAATGGAACATACCGAGCTAATGAGTCGAACTCCACATTGTACTCTAACCGCCCGCCTGCCCCGCTTAATGTCAAAAATCTGCCCGAGCCCTCCTCATCCGTGGAGGCAAGAAATGTGCAAGAAATGCCCTCGAGAACTCGTCCCAACTGCTGGAAGTGCATGCTCTTCCGGGACGGCTCGCGAATCAAACGATCAATCGCGGTATCACGCGGTGATGCGAACCAATACCACCGAATCCGCCTCGAGGCTCTGATCACTCATGATCCGTTGTAGCTGTCGGATAAACTCGAGGGTCGTCCTCGGCTCGATCCATAGAACAGGAGGGCTACAACTCGAAAGTCACGTAGCCTCAAACCGCTCGCTCGGGGTGAAATACGGGTGCTCTGGCCGGAATCTGCGTCCACCTATCTCATATCGCCACAACCACAGCGATGGCCAACCATCTCCTTGTACCCATCTCATCTGCTCCAGTGTGGGGTGGAGGCTCGGTATTGTAGTCTCAGCCACCGCTGCTGCGACTCTGGCTTCTGGTGGCTTTGGCGTCGCGAAACCCGCCGTCGGCACTGCTCAGTCTTGGCCGACTGCGCCTCGTACTCTCTGTATCTCACTATGACTCCTCGATTGCCTTGCCCATCTGGGCTGACAGGTTTTACGCGAGGCATCACCGTAAAGGAAAGGAATACGTCGGAGGGTCCAACTTATCACACCGCTCTAAGGCACGATCTCGGAATGAGAAGAATGGAAACCAATCCTAAATGTCCTATAGCCTCACGATTATAGATGTGGTGCACAAACACACCGATAATCAAGACTCTACTAGACACGGCGTAGACACTTTCAGAGGACTAAGCGCTCGATACCACTTTTGTCACGACCAACCGGGCGTGATCGTGCCTACCGGGCACCCTAGTGATACAACATCAGAGAAAACCAGCGGAAAAAAAAAACATGAACATGAATTAAGAGACATGATAAAAAAACAGGCCAACCAAAACAGGTGCCTTCAGTATATACATAAATACCCGACGGTTATCCTTTTCTGGATCGCCACAACGGATTACTGCACCTAAGAAGTGACAACAACTATGACGGGACAGGGCCCCACCATACCACGAATGTACAAGAACCTACTGGACTGGGGTAACATACCAAAGATAAGCCTCGAAGGAACGGAGCTTCCCAACACGCCGAATGTGATCCTATAAGCGGGGATCGGCGATCGATGTACCTTTACTGCGGCATGAACGCACTTCCGAGGAGGTCGAGACAACAGTACAGTATGTGAAATCAGTAAATATCGTAAATGAAATCATAATAGTCTATATAAAGCGGGAGACATATATGATAACCAAACTACGATTCACAACATAAAAGCGATGTCAAGTCGTGACTCACGCCTCAAAGTCATCCTCACGCCCGTGGAACTCCTTCCTCATCGCCGCAGTCTAGGTACAAATCATGTGATACGTAAAGCGGTCTCGCCCATCTTATTGACCTAATATAGAAACGTGTGGAATACATTTCCGGTCCATCCATGAACCGTGTCGAGTGGAATACATTCGGATGAGCCTGGTCGAGTGAAATACATTCGGATGAGCCGGTAGTCAAGTGAAATACATTCGGATGAACCGGTAATCAAGTGAAATACATTCGGATGAACCTAATCAAGTGAAATACATTCGGATGAGCCTAATCAAGTGAAATACATTCGGATGAGCCGTAATCAAGTGAAATACATTCCGGATGAACCGTAGTCGAGTATAACACACGACTTGCACAACAAGGCTATCACACGTAACATGGTCAAGTTTCATAACAACAAGCATAAGCAAGTTACACACAACTCAAGGTACTTTCATTTTATGTCAAAGTCCGATTTTAACCCTAAAGTACTACGTCGTAAATTCCTTTTAAGAGATTCATTCCTTTCTAAAAGTCACCCGATACCGTAGTATATAAGAAAAATGTGTGACTTATATCTTTTAAGTAAACCAAAACAACTTTCATACTTTCCTTTTAAGACCAAATTAAGGCAATACCATGCCTTCCTTTGGACCAAAATACTTCTCTTTAAAAGTCAAGTTACCGCATTAAAACAAATGATAAAACTCTTCTTTTGTTTTCATAAAGTCGTTATAACCAACTTCCCATAAAGTCATATAACACTTTATGTTTTAAACCATTTTAAGACAACACAATGCCTTTCTTTTCCCTAAAAGTTCCGGTTGCCTAATTTCAATTACGCAAGTCTCTTTTTAGAAAAGTTTCATAGTTCAATGTCTTAACCTCTTTTTAAAACAATAGAGTAACATATGCCATAGGTGAGTAGGTTAATCTTGTTCATAATCAATCTTATTAAGCGCCATGATCTAGAAAATGTAATATCATTTTGTCTCATCTTAGCTTCTATGCGGATGGAGGTTTCTACTGGTGTTATTAATACTTAGTGATTCAATACATTTTCCTTGATTCACGCTGCAGTGGTTTATTGATACACATTCGATATCCAAATCGGTAAACGTTATTCCTTTTAAAACCAAGTACTCATTACTCACAAATGAGGTTTCACACAAAATCCATATTAATTCATTTAAGTTAAGTCTCTTATCTTATAAGATCCAATCTCTTAACTTTTGAAATTAATAAACCATTCATTTTACCACCTTAAGGCGTTATACCTAACTTCCCATAAAGCTAGTATAACACTTATGTTTTTAAAACAACCAAATACAGTTAACACATGTACGTCTACCGTACTACATAGCTCACACATATCATGCTAGAAAAGATAGGAAGAGGTTCACATACCTCGCGACGATTATCGACTAATAGCAAAACGCTCCAAGTACCTCAAACCGTCGGCTACACTCTCAGTCAAGCAGATCACTCCACACGTAGTACTACAACCTATAGAGGCCACAAAGCGCCTATTAATATCTTTCGAGCCCGGCGTCGAATATTCTACGTAAAATTGGCAGACCTTCCCAGCAACAGCGTAAATCTCCTCCTCTATCGAGGCCGGCTACCAAGCCAACCAGGGGGGGGGTTTGCACGTCTGACCGGACGTGTACAATTCTACTCACAGCAATACTACACAAGTCTACTGTAATACAGTCCTATGTAATTACAGTTCAGATCACTTCTTAAAATTCAGGCTTAAGTCGCAAGACATTGCCGTAAGTATTATTCAGGCTTAAGTCAAAAGACATTGCCGCACAACTATGATCAGTTCTATATATAGTATACTTAACTATATACTCCTACAACATGTAATTTCCAATTACAACAGAAGGTCAAGAGTGTATACCTCGATAAGCCCAAAATTATCCAAGTTTAAATGTCGATCCTGAGCAAGGTTTAGCTCCTACTCCGTGCGCTCCAACCCGCTCCAAACAACCCTTAGAAGTTCTAACCAACTTCTACTTAACACTTCAACTACGGGTGAAGATTTACTTAGGGTTTCGTTTTTGTGGTCGAGGAAGTATAATAGTATTTTCTGGCTTTTGAAAAGTGTAACTGGGAAAACTATAAGGTATTTGGGCCAAGGTATTTGGGCATTATAACAATACTAGGAGAGTATTTATATACCACAAAAAGGGGTATTTATACGAGACAACTAGGCTGGGGGTGTACTTCGGCTAGGCACCACAGGGAGGGGAGGCTCGCCAAGGGCCTTGCTCAAGGGGAGGGACTTTGGACGATAGCAAGACAAGAGGAGGAGTATTTGAGACTTAGATAGATTGCTCAATTTTTGGATGAAGAAGGTCTTCAACTTAGAGGGGTATTTATAGGTCAAGTGAAGGCCAACCAATGGCCAAGATGAAGACAAGTGCATACCAAGTGTAAGGCCAAGATTTAGCCATGAGCGACCTTATCCATCTACACAAAATATCCTACCTAACCCTTGACCAAAATTTCAACACCAAAAACGTGCAAAAGGGCTAGCTTTGCCGTCCACTCCTTCCAATTAGAGGTGACAAGTGTCGCCCTCTCGTTAATCCAAATGTCGTCTCTCGGAAAAATCCGTAAAAATTAAAATGCCATAGCCGGAATTTTCCTACGAAAGTTGTGGAAACGTTTTCGAAAACGACTCTAATCGGGTGTTGTGTACAAATTTCGAAACTAGCCAACTTTAAGGCTCAAATTATAATACGACGCTCGGCGTACATACTGGAAATACGGGGTATAACGAGGCATGTGGGGATTCCACGGGCAGAGGATACAGGTATATACGTGTTGTAGGTGTGTACGCCGACAGTGAGGTAGGGTACCACGGGCGCGTCACAGAGTTAGATTTTACACCTAGCGGTCGACTGTGATGGGAATCCGGCACGCTTTGATATTTGGTGGTGTGCATAGCCACGTGTGTTATTGTTCATATGTTGAGACAGGCTGTATAAGGTAAAAATTGACTTTCATTATGTCCACTTCAGTAAGGCACAGTGTACTGTTAATTTGGTTATCATATATGTCTTCAGCTGTATTTTTTTTGACTATTATGATTTAAATTACAGTACTTTCAGTTTTGCATACTTGGTACACATTTTGTACTGACCTCCTTCGGGGGGCTGCGTTCATGCATGAGTTGAGATACATAGCTGGCGATCCGCCTACTCGGGTCACGGTTGATGCTCGAAGCTCCATTTCTCGGAGGCTTGTCTTTTGTATAGTTCCTGAAGTTGTAGACTTTAGTACATTCGAGGGTATGGCGGGGCCTGTCCGCGATTGATTATGTAAACTCTTGAGGTCTGTAGTCATATCTTGTGGGTCACTTTAAAAAAAAAATTGAGGTAACTGCTTTTGGATTTGTTTATATCAGGAAGGTAGCCTTATCGGCTAACCTATTAATTATTTCATTGTTAAGTTATGTATGTTCGTGATTATCTCGATGCATACCGCAGGGTGCCTGGAGGGCACCGATTGCGGTGGAGGGGTCGTGACAAAAGTGGTATCGCAGCGATTAGTCCTCGGAAAGTGTCTGCAGGCCGTGTTCAGTAAGTCTTGATTATTGATGTGTTGTGCACCACATCTATAATCAGGAGGCTGCAGGACATTTAGGATTTGTTTCCATTCTTCTCTCTCTGAGATCGTGCGGTGAAGTGTCTACTAGGTGAATCCTCTCGACTGTTCTATTGTATCGATTATGCCTCGCGGAGCGGCGGGGCGAGAAGGGCAAGCAGCAAGAGTTGTTAGTGGTACACGAGAGGATTTCTAGGAATCGAGCCCGGACTATGCGAGGTTATGGGGATCGGCGAGATCACCACGCCGATATTAGAAGGCGAAGGCGGCGATAACACGAAGTTCCGGTACGAGCCTCAGTTCCACGACCAGGGCTGAATATCGAGATTACAGAGCGATCCGATTATTGACTAGTATTGTGGCGAGCGTAGCGCAGAGCGTGTGCTAACCCTGAGCCGATAGTTTGAGGATTCGGACTTTCAATTGTAATCCACCCGAAGTTCTATGGTTGAAGTCGAGAGGACCTCGAGAATTCATTCGCAGTCGTGGACTATCGCAGTGCTTAGGGCTTGAGGCGAGTCCGTTGTGTTAGCTTCTTACCGTTCTGCGATATTGCGTTGAACCGGTTTGAGTCGTGGGTATTGTCTAGAGCTAGGGTGCTCCTCCGGTGTTTGGGGTGAGTTCACGGGATCCTTCCTCGATCACTTTTTGCCTCACGAGACGGGAGAGCCCGCTGGATAGGTTCTTAGCGTTAAGACGAATGGGAGAACCATCGAGAGTACAACCCGAATTTGACTCATTGGCAGTATGCACTATTGTGGCGGATATGGCGATGAGTTCACCGCTATGTGATGGGACTAGACCGATATATGGTTACCGCGTATGCAGGAGTAGCTCTTCACCGAGATGGATATTGCGGAATACGAGCTTATGCGCGAGGATTGAGGCGAGAGAGAGAGCCGGCCAGATCCAGTCCCAAGAGGCGGGGCAGCAGTTTCGAGATAGTTTTCGAGGCGACAGCCTCGGCAAAGCTAGACTACATTTCAACCAGCAGAGTGCTCCTTCTCGCCTTCGCGGGTGGTTTGACCGCCGAGGATATTCGAGGCGGAGTGGGCTCGGCCGCGTTCCACAGATGTCCGGGATAGTAGCCAGGGGAGGCCACCTTTGCCTCGGTGTGGTTACTGTGGTAGAGCTCATTTTGGGGAATGTCGGACTAGGTCGGCGCTTGTTATGCTGCGGCAGCGGGCCATTTAGCAAGGGATCGTCCGACTGCGGTGCAGAGTATCACGATCTCTGGGTCATTGCGGGTTCTTCGCCTTCAATGGTTAGGCAGGATGTTCATGCCCGGCAGCGGGCGAGGTCGTGTAGCGATTCGATTTTAGCGGTCCTTTTACCCGCATATGCGATTTCATGTATATTTTGATCCTTTAGAGCTTTGTATGCATGATAAAGTTGTTGTATGTTTAAGTGTCATGAACGGATTACATTGAGACTATGTATGTATGCTAGGAGTAGGTGGGAAGTGCGAAGAGAGAAGCATTTTAGTCCTTGAGTGGGAGTAAATAGCGTTGGTGCACCCTGGGATCTGTTTTCTTGGTTAATAATGATGGATGGGTATGCGAGTCACGATACCTTAGGATCATGGCGACAAAATAAAGTTCCATTAATTGTAAGTACGGAGTATTAGATTGACTCCAAAAGAACATTCGGGGACGAATGTTTCTAAGAGGGGAAGAATGTTACACCCCGTAAATTCAAGAGGTTAAGTTAGGAACATACGAAAGGAAATAAGATTTGAATTTTGGAAAGTTGGGTTGGCAAAAGGTTGTGGGGTATAATGAACGGGGGATTCCAGGCGGAGGATACGGTATATACGTGTTGTAGGTGTATGCACGCGGTGAGGTAAGTACCACGGCGCGTCCGCGAGTTAGATTTTACACCTAGCGGTCGGTGTGATGGGAATCCGCACGCTTTGATATTTGAGGGTGTTCATAGCCCGCGTGATCGTTGTTCATATGTTGAGACAATTTGTATAAGGTAAAAATTGACTTTCATTATGTCCACTTGATGAGCACGATTATCTTATTAATTTGGTTATCATATATGTCTTCATTTGTATTTTTACTATTATGATTTAAATTACGATACTTTCAGTTTTGCATACTTGGTACACATTTTATCTTGACCTCGCCGAAGTGCGTTCATGCATGAGTTGAGATACATAGCTGGCGATCCGCACTGGGTCACGGTTCGAAGACTTCTGAAAGCTCCATTTCTCGGAGGCTTGTCTTTGGTATGGTTACACAGTTGTAGACTTTAGTACATTGAGTGGTATGGCGGGGCCTGTCGTCACGATTGATTATGTAAACTCTTAGAAGTGCATGAGTCATATCTTGTGGGTCACTTTAAAAAAAATTGAGGTATCGCTTTTGGATTTGTTTATATCCAGGAAGGTAGCCTTATCGGCTAACCTATTAATTATTTCATTGTTAAGTTATGTATGTTCCGCTGATTATCTCTGATGCATACCGCAGGGTGCGGAGGGCACCGATTGCGAGCCCAGTCGGGTCGTGACAAAAGTGGTATCAGAGCAGTTAGTCCTCGGAAAGTGTCTACAGACCGTTTCTAGTAGAGTCTTGATTATTGATGTGTTGTGCACCACATCTATAATCAAGAGGCTGCAGGACATTTAGGATTTGTTTCCATTCTTCTCTCTCTGAGATCGTGCAGTAGAGTTGTCCTACTAGGCTGAATCCTCTCGACTGCTCTATTGTATCGATTATGCCTCACGGAAGCGGCCAGGCCTGAAGGGCAAAGCGGCAAGAGTTGTTAGTGGTACAGAGGATTTCTAGGAATCGTGCCGGACTATGCCCGAGGTTATGGGGATCGGCGAGATCGCCACGCGTGATAGAGGCCGAGAGCGGCGATAACACGAAGTTCCTACACGAGCCTCCAGTTCCACGGGGTGAATATCGAGATTACAGAGCGGTCCGTTATTGACTAGTATTGTGGCGGCGTGGCGACAGAGGCCGTAGCTAACCCTAGAGCCGATAGTTTGAGGATTCGGGACTTTACGAGTTGTAATCCACCCGAGTTCTATGGTTCAAGTCGGAGGAGGACCTCGAGAATTCATTGCGTGGGACTATCGCAGTGTAGGGCTTAGGCTTCGAGCGAGTCCGTTGTGTTAGCTTCTACCGTTCTGCGATATTGCGTTGAACCGGTTTGAGTCGTGGGTATTGTCTGCAGGTAGGGGTGCTCCTCCGGTGTTTGGGGTGAGTTCACGGGATCCTTCCTCGATCACTTTTTGCCTCCCGAGGCGAGAGAGCCCGCTTGGATAGGTTCTTAGCGTTAAGGCGAGAATGGGAGAACCATCGAGAGTACAACCACGGAATTTGACTCATTGGCGGTATGCACCCACTATTGTGGCGGATATGGCGGACGAGTTCACCGCTATGTGATGGGACTAGACCGATATATGGTTACCGCGTATGCAGGGTAGCTCTTCACCGAGGATGGATATTGCCGGAATCTGAGCTTATGCACGAGGATTGAGGCGAGGAGAGAGAGCGGCCAGATTGATCCGGCCCAAGAGGGCGGGGCAGCAGTTTCGAGATAGTTTTCGAGGCGGACAGCCAAGAATGCTAGGACTACATTTCAACCAGCGCAGTGCTCCTTCTCGGCCTGGCGGGTGGTTTGACCGCCGAGGATATTCGAGGCGGAGTCGGGCTCCGGCCGAGTTCACAGATGTCCGGGATAGTAGCTGAGAGGCCACCTTTGCCTCGGTGAATTCTTGTGGTAGAGCTCATTTTGGGGAATGTCGGACTAGGTCGACAGCTTGTTATGCTTGCGGCCAACAGGGCCATTTAGCATTGTCGGCCGACGGTGGCATCGCGAGTATCACGATCACTGGTCTTGCGGGTTCTTCGCCTTCAATGGTTAGGCAGGATGTTCATGCCCCGGCAGGCCGCGGCAGAGGTCGTGGTAGCGATTTCGATTTTAGCGGTCCTTTTACCGCTATGCGATTTCAGGTATATTTTGATCCTTTAGAGCTTTGTATGCATGATAAAGTTGTTGTATGTTTAAGTGTCATGAACGGATTACATTGAGACTATGTATGTATGCTAGGAGTAGGTGGGAAGTGCGAAGAGAGAAGCATTTTAGTCCTTGAGTGGGAGTAAATAGCGTTGGTGCACCATGGATCTGTTTTCTTGGTTAATAATGATGGATGGGTATGCGAGTGCGATACCTTAGGATCATGAGCGACAAAATAAAGTTCCATTAATTGTAAGTACGAGGAGTATTAGATTGACTCCAAAAGAACATTCGGGGACGAATGTTTCTAAGAGGGGAAGAATGTTACACCCCGTAAATTCAAGAGGTTAAGTTAGGAACATACGAAAGGAAATAAGATTTGAATTTTGGAAAGTTGGGTTGGCAAAAGGTTGTGGGCTGACTTTTAGTCAACTTTGGAGCGGTATATCTCCTAGTTCCTTAGGAGTTTGAGGAGTTTTAAAAGCCTAGTGTGTAGTCCGTTAAATCTAGTTCCCAACGCATGAAAACCGTTCGTCGATAGGACATCGGAGTCAAAAGTTATGGAAGTTTCAAGTTTGGTGCCCAGTCAGGCAAAGCAGTGGTTTCGCTCAGTGCAGCTCATACGGCCGGAATCTGGCCATGGCGCGGTTGTTCGGGGTTCGGGGTTGCGAGGCGCGGCGCCGGAATGCAGGAACTTTTCTCGGAACCATACCAAAAGACAAGCCTCCGGAGAAATGGAGCTTTCCGAGTACTGAACCGTGACCCAAGGAGTGCGGATCAGCAAGCTATGTATCTCAACCTGCGGCATGAACGCAGCCCCCCGAAGGAGGTCAGTACAAAATGTGTACCAAGTATGCAAAACTGAAAGTACTGTAATTTAAATCATAATAGTAAAAAAAAATACAGCTGAAGACATATATGATAACCAAATTAACAGTACACTGTGCCTTACTGAAGTGGACATAATGAAAGTCAATTTTTTTACCTTATACAGCCTGTCTCAACATATGAACAACAGTCACACCAGGGCTATGAACACCAGCCCTCAAATATCAAAGCGTGCCCGTGGGATTCCCCATCACAGCCGACCGCTAGGTGTAAAATCTAACTCTGTGACGCGCCCGTGGTACCCTACCTCACTGTCGGCGTACACACCTACAACACGTATATACCTGTATCCTCTGCCCGTGAAATAAAGTTTGGTTTCTAAATCAAGTGACTCCTTTTCTTATAAAACCTTAGGCAATTGATGCCTTAAAATCAAATTACCTTTCATTAAATCAAGTCATTTATCTTTCCATAAAGCTAATATAACCAACTTCCCATAAAGTCGTTATATTCACTTTATACCTTAGCCAAAAACAATTTCCTATCCAAGGGACATATACGTTTAAAACGGAACAAGTATCACATACTTTAAAACTCTTCAAGTCCCTTAACTTTAATAAAACTTAAGACATCCTTAATACTTTCCAAGAAGTGAGTTAATCTCCTAACTCACCCGACTTGGCTATTCATAAAACTAGTAAAGGATATCAAGGTCTTGTACGTCTACCGTACTATATACGTGCAACTAGTCATGCTCAAAAGATAGGAAAAGTTCTACATACCTCTTCGGGTCAAACCACTTGCCAAGTACAATATCCGCCGTAGTATGTCAACCTATAATATCCACAATACGACTATTAACGCCTTACTTCAAACGTAGAATATTATAAGTGTAAAGTCTCTAAATTCTACGGAAAATCGGATAGCACCTCCTTTGTTTCTACTTACTTTGCCACCTTTTTCAAGGCCGAATTCAATAACCAAACACGCTACATTTAAGGCCCAATCAATGCAATTAACAATAGGGGATTACACGCCTACTAGACGTGTAAAATTCCGCCCCACAATAGATATCAAACTAATACAAATTACTAGTCCAATTTCTGCCACATTGAGTACAATAACACCAATTCTTATCCAATTTCCATTTCAATCCAAGTTGTTAGCATAACATGATATTAAGTCACAATCGATTATAACTACTATAATCTTCAAGTAAGTAACATGCGGCGATTTTAATAAATGACCAAATTGTAATCCAACTTCACATGGCTTAAATGACATTTCGGATTTAAGGCTACAATCAATCCATAATACTTATCAACTTCAACATATAAACTTCATGCTAGCAACATGTAAAGCTAACAACAAACAATATATATAATCCTGTAACACTTTTAAGAGACAAGATTATACCTCAACGAGTCTTAATCCAACTCCAAATCCGAAGTCTCTCCTTAGCAACTTAGAGCCTCTTCAAGACACTTCAATCCTCTACTTGAGACCCTTAGAACAATACCAACAAATTTCCTTCAATCTTCCAAACAAAACCTAGAAAAGCAACTAGGTTTTCACCTTGCGACTAATACGAAAATTATCTTTTTCCGAGATTTTTCTATTGAGATACACTTACAATACACTCAAGAACCTTGGTTTAAAGTGTGGAGCTTAATGGACAAGAAACAAATTTTTTTCTCTTCTGCTTGAAGTGAACCCGAGAGCAACAAGCTCTTGTTCTTCAATTTCTTGAAAATTTGGCTAAGTGTTAAGCTTGTCTTGCTACTACTAGTATTATATAGCACAATGGAGGGTCAAGATGTGAACAAATGGGTGGCTTGGATGAGCTCTTATTAAATATCAAGCCTTGTGGACCCATTGACCAAGTCAATTTTCTCAAGCTCACTACTTGCAAGACTTAGTCATCCTACAAAGGTAAAATGACCCTTTAGTCCTTGCCTAAATTCGTCCAAGGCAACCATAAGGGGGGTGACACGTGTCGCCCTCCCATTCGTCACAATATTACGTTTTCCGACAATTTCATAATTCCGATAAATTTTTACAAGTCTCTAATCTTAACATTAGGAACTCTCACGTACGTTCTTAAAACATGTCCTGTAAATACGGGGTGTATCAGTTGTGAATAAGTTATACTTATTTATAACGATCTTATTCAAGTAGCCATGATCTAGAAAATGTAATACAATTTTGTCTTATCTTAGTTTCTATGCAGATGGAATTCTACTCATTTTAATATAATCAATTGTCATTACATTTTCCTTTATTAACAGCAATGGCTTGTTCGATACTTATTCTCATTCGTGCCTTAAAATTAGCCAAGTCAACTTGGCTCCAAATACTCTGCGGCTCTTACCAACATCCCTCATAAGACTTGGTAAGAACTTAGGGTAACCTAGACATAACCTTTACATAGAGCAAATCACATACATACCTCTTAACCTCTAAGAGTAGAAGGGAACATGAAATAATACCACATGTATATTCCATACATAGAATCATGCCAAAGGAAGGAAGAGATTCACATACCTCGCGATTATCGACAAGTAGCAAAATGCTTCAAAATACTTCCACCTTGATAGCTATTCCATCCTTCAAGTAGAATACGCTATACTTAGTACTTCAACCTATAATGGCCATAATACGTCCATTAACTTCTTACTTCAAACGTAGAATATTCTAGGTGCTAAGTCACTAAATTCTACGGAAAATCGGACAGCACTTCCTTTGTTTCTACATACTTTGCCACCTTTTTCAAGGCCGAATTCAATAACCAAGCACGCCACATTTAAGGCCCAACAATGCAATTAACAATAGGGGATTACACGCCTACTAAACGTGTAAAATTCCGCCCCACAATTGATATCAAACTAATACAACAACAAGTGTAAATCCGGCAAGTAACTCAAAAGGAGTTAGAGAGAAGTTTCTCTCACTAAGGAAAACGCTCTCAACGTTTCTCCTTGGTTGCTCCTCACGGGTCTTGTCGTCACTCCTTTCCTATCCTCACTCTAAATTGATGCTTCTATTAGCTACGTTTGAGTTCATGATATGAAAAACTAAAAGATATACTCGTTCTAGCAATGATTAGGGGTTCGGAGGTTCGTCCAAGTCTAGAACGGGAAAAGAAGAAGAAAGGTGGAAGTCCATCAATGGTAAATGAAAATCTAGTACCAGCTATCTCGCACTTTCGGTATTAGTACACGCCGCTCGGTTTGCACTTTCCATTAGAACACGTGGTGGATGATATCACGTTACAAAAATTCACGATTGGGAAAAAGTATTGAGGTTGCTAGCCGGAAAATAGCAAGTGTAAGGATGATAATACTATGAATGTAACCCTCTCTCACCCATAAACTTACGGACTATGCCCCAAAGCCCCGGTGATTCTATTGAGGTACAAACACCTATTGATTCTCAATCCGCTCATTTGAAGGAGCCACTATGCGGGTACTTACGTGAACTCGGGAACACTACGGAAGAGAAGGGTAACCACGAGCATTAATAAGCCTACTAGTAGTGGCTTCGCGTAAGTATCGGAAAAACAAGGATTTTCGGCGAGAATTTCAGTCGGTACTTTGCTTGAAGGTATCCTCGCCTAGACCGGGTCGGTTCACTGTCTATTGAGCAAGGCGGGTCGGGAGGGTATCCATGGGTCTTCATTTAATTCGACCTCGTGAAACTTCGCACATTGTAGGTAAGAAAGTCTAATAGTTCCAAGAGGCCTAGTAACTCGCATTCATTTATGGAGTGCGGGAGTGAAAACGCCTCGACTTAAATGGCCTACGCTTGCGCGGATGTCCAAGAGCCTCTTACCTCGAACATTCAACCTTCATTAAGTCCTCCTAAGAACGTACCACCCCTCCCTCCCTTACGGTTCTCTAAACGAAATTCAACATAGGAACCCGAACATTCCCTTTTCATTTAATTCTACCTCGATCAATGGAAATGGTACGATACTTCCACCTCTCACATCTTCTACCTCCTCTATTCCTTTCAGATTTCATATAGGCTTTTCCACAACTCCACTGACTACTCCACCCACACCCGAAATACCAACCTCTTTTCCCACCCTCCCAAATGGTACCCGCATACTATCTTCAGATGCGAGCCCAAGCTCCACTCCCTCTAACCCCATCCCTCATCATGCATTTCCTAATAGGCCTGATGTTCATTTACCTTCTGATGATTTCAGTTCTCACGACCCGCTTCCATCCAGTAAGCCCTCTAAAGGCGCTATGCCTCCTCCTCGTCACAATGGCCCCACTTCGCAGAAAACCTATGCGAGTGTCTTCGGGTTCCGGACTTGAGGCAAAAGGATTACAACTTCAATTCATTGATCATCAGGAGAAGATATAGAACTAGAATCAGGATGAAGTCCCTTCATTGAAACATGGGATATTGCCTCGTAGTCGCTTTCACTGTCCTTTCCCGGAAGAGAAGCGAATTCTATCAGAAAGGTTGGGGAGTTAAGTGTCGTATCATCCCCTACGGCAAAGGATGGACAATATTCAAATTCATGACGGAGGAAGAACGCACTAATGTGCTCAACGGAGGCCCTTACATGACCTTCGGCAAAACAATGATGTTAAAACCAATTGATAAGGGAGTCCTATTAATGATGACTTATTCATGGATATCCCTATCCGGTCACTTTCCATGAGATCCCCGTCTGCTTGGAGTGCCTCAGCCTTAGCAAAATTGCATCACGCGTGAAACCCTCTACACGGATCAATTTACCAAAGAAAGGTCTAAGATGAATTATGCAGAGTGTTAGTGGAAGTTGATGTTAGTAAGAAACCGGTCACAGAATTTGGAGTTAAACTACCCGACAATCGAAGATACGTCCAAAAGGTCCAATATGAAAACTACCCTGATTATTGTTACCATTGTACCTCTTTTGGTCATAATCATTTGAAGTGCAAGATCCTATTGCAAAACAACTCCTCTCGGAAGCGAATTGATTTGCCTTTAGCCGACTTGCAAAGGAGCGATTCCTCTAGCCCTAGCCATCCTTTGTCATGGGTCACCCTAGCCCCCTTTATCCGATCCACCACCCCCTCATCTTCCCGTAGGATGTTCTATCTTAAAGGATGCTGGGAATGTTGTGCAATATGCACCGCATATACCCGGAAGTGTTGGGGAAGCTCTGAATCTCATTATACCACCGGCGGGGGGCCTGTCTGGCTCACCAAACTTACGGGTTCCCATTGATGATTTAACGGTTCAGCTACCTGACATTGCTATTACGCATCAAAAGGGGATTGAAATGAACACCATGGAATCTGAGAATAACACACCTTTAAACCCGCACACTACTTCAGATGTGAGCCCTCGCGGGAATTCTATTGAAATACCCAACCCCACAACTAGTTGCATTATCTTGGAACATGGTGAACACACCAACTTCGAATCACCTGCCTTGGCTCCTAAGGATAAAAATGAAGGTTGGACAGAGGTTACAACAAGAAGGAGTACCAGTCTAGCAAGAAAAGTGAAGCGCGGAGGGACCCCTAAACCCTCCATGGTTTCCTAATAATAATCCTTTGTTGGAATGCCCGTGGGTACTGCGTCTTGCAAAACATCATTATGATTTCATCCACTCTTGTAAAAATCACCTCTGAGTGATCACCCATTCCCCCCCCCCCCTCCTTCATCTCTTGTTTTTTACGTTGAGGATTGAGAACCCTCAATGATTGATTGTAAGATTTCAGTTCTTTTATTATTAATATTACCATTTACCTCATCAAAAAAAAAAAAAAAAAAAAAAAAAAGTGTAAATCCGGCAATCTTGGGATACAACAATACCAATTCTTATCCAATTTCCTTTTCAATCCAAGTTGTTAGCATAACATGATATCAAGTCGCAATCTATTATAACTACTATAATCTTCAAGTAAGTAACATGCGACTATTCTAAATACGACCAAATTGTAATCCAACTTCAAATGGCTAATATGTCATTTCGGATTTTAGGCTACAACAATCCATAACACTTATAAAACTTCAACACATATACTTCATGCTAGTAAAATGTAAGGCTAACAACAATATATAATCTTGTAACACTTTAAGAGAACAAGATTGTTACCTCAACGCGTCTTAATCCAACTTCAAATCCAAAGTCGCTCCTTAGAAACTTAGGGCCTCTTCGACACTTCAATCCGCCTCGAGACCCTTAGAATAACACAAACCACTTCCCTTAAATCTTCCAATCAAAACCTAGAAAAGCAACTAGGTTTTCACCTTGCGACTAATACGAAAACGCTAATTTTCCGGGATCTTTCTATTGAGATACCCTTACAATACCCTCATGAACCTTGGTTTAAAGTGTGGAGCTTAAAGAACAACAAACGAATTTTTTTTTCTTTTAAAACCCATGAACCCGAGAGCTTGCAATGGCAAGAACAAGTTTTCTTAAAAATTTGGCTAAGTGTGGGAGCTTGTCTTGCTAGTAGTGATACTATAAAGAAACATGGAGGGTCAAGATTAAAACCAATGTGTGGTTTGGATGCATCATTTTTAAATATCAAGCTAAGTGGTCCCATATCAAGCTCCTCAACTTGCAAAACTTTGTCATCCTAGCAATGGCCTAATGACCCTTTTGGCCATGCTATTTTCGTCCAAGGCTACTTAAGGGGGGTGACACGTGTCGCCCTCCCATTCGTCACAATAATTCGTTTTCCGACAATTCCATAATTCCGATAAATTTTTACAAGTCTATAATCTTAACATTTGGGATTCTCACGTACGTTCTTAAAACATGTCCTGTAAATACGGGGTGTAACAATGGGACTCGATGAATGAAGTCATATACATATATATACCGTACCCGTCCCTCTAGTGAGGGTCTCGGTGAAATCAACAGTTGTGCACATATCGTACCCGACCTATCATGGGACTCGGTAAAATAATCATATATATACCATACACGGCCTATCATGGGGCTCGGTGAAATAATCATATATATACCGTACCTGATCCATCATGTGAGGGATTCAGTGAACAATGCAATGAAGTTGTGCATGAACATACCCGGTCCGGGACTCGGTGAAACGATATAATCATATTTTGCACGAATAGAATATCATGAGCGGTATATACCCATTAAATCATCGTCTGAATCTCAATGGAAATATTAGAATGAACTATCACTGGAGAATCAAAAGCAACTATCATATCAAGTATCACTAGGAATTAGGATTCATTGGAATTATGTACGTCCGCCGTACGCTCATTTTATGTGACTCATGCCAAAAAGAAAGAAGGGATAGTTTCACATACCGTTGTCGTCTGTACCAACTCAATAATTTAATATCGTCTTAATTAGAACTTCAACCTATAACAATAGTAACATGTCCGTCAACTCTATGATTACTAGTATACGTGATATATCGAATGATAACTCGTTTTATGTAAAAATGTGGGCAACACTTCCCATACTTATACACACATCCTGAATTCACAACAAGGTCGATAACATCAATAACAAGACGCGTCTTCAAGGATATAGTAAAATCAGTCTCATATACCCCATATACACCATCGTTATACATTTTTTCTTTTTACGTCCATGAAATACAACAACCACATCAACCAAGGTGATTAATACACCTATTTCTCATGTTAATCCAGCCCCTTTAACCATATTAAAACAGCCACTAAAACAGTCCATACTCCAACAATAACGAGAGTGCAATGAGCGACAAGCTCGTCTTATAATTTGCAACATAACACTTTTCTACACATTAATTCCTTTATGACATATATTAGCAATTACCATAATGTACATGCATATTCATAATTAAAATTCCAGCATTCTAACTCAACAAGAACATCCCCTAAATACAATACAACACTGCCCACGATTTCATGGACATCTAATCCACAAGAACATAGTTTCGTAGCTCTTCTTCTAATTCCTTAAAATCCAATTCATATTTCAACAATTTCATATAAACAACTACAACTTAAATATCAAGATTCCTTCATTTTTAACATGCAATCAATGACAACGATAGCAATAACAACCGAACCCAATGTACTTCAAACAACCCCAAATCGGTTCAACTACAACACCAATACAATCACATGCATTGTCTTACTTCCAATTTCTCTTAGCACGAGTTCATCTCTTAACTACAACATCTTTTAATCTCCAATTACTCTATAAGAAGAAGAAATCTTACCTTGCTTAGCAAAAACAGTCCCTATGGCCACTGCACCATTTTGCACCATTTCTTCAACTTACATTGACATACATGCATCCTCTACAAGTTTGAAAACATCTTACTTACATGTTTTTCTTCCAAATAGTTCATCTCCAAAGCTTAAAGTTTCTGGAGCAGTTTCTGTTACACCCCGTAATTCCAGGGCATAGTTATAAGAACGTACGTATGAACTCAAAAAAATGTTGAGATTTGAGACTAGTAAAAATTTATCGGAATTATGGAATTGTCGGAAAATGAAATATTGCGACGAATGGGAGGGCGACACGTGTCACCCCTAGTTGGTCTTGGAACGAATTGGACATGGATAAAATAGTCATTTGACCATTATTGAGATGACCAAGTCTTGTTAAGTCTAAGAGCTTGATATTGTTGACTTAGTCAAGAGTCACTTGGCTTGATCTTTAAGTGAATTTCATCCAAGCCACACATATGTGCAAATATTGACCCTCCATGTTGTTATATAGTAATACTACTAGCAAGACAAGCTCCCACATTAGTTAAATTTTCAAGAAATTTGGATGAACACTTGAAGAGCTCTCGGGTTCCAAGGGTTTCAAAAGAAAAAAAATTCGTTTGTTGTTCAATAAGCTCCACACTTTAAAATAAGGTTCCTAAGGGTATTTTAAGGGTATCTCAATAGAAATATCCCGGAAAAATATCATTTTCGTATTAGTCGCAAGGTGAAAACCTAGTCACTTTCCTAGGTTTGGATTGGATATTGAAGGAAAGTTGTTTGTGATCTTCTAAGGGCTTCAAGTGGTGGATTGGAGTGTCAAGGAGAGGCTCTAAGTTTCTAGGGAGCGACTTCGGATCTTGAAGTGGATTAAGGCTCGTTAAGGTAACAATCTTTTTCTCTTAAGTGTTATAAGATTACATATTGTTGTAGCCTTACATTTTAACTAACATGAAGTTTTTGTATTAAATATTGATAAGTGTTATGGATATTGGAAGCCTAAAATCCGAAATGACATTCTAGCTATTTGAAATTGTAATACAATTTGGTCGATAATTAGAATCGTCGCATGTTTACCTACTTGAGGATTGTAGCAGTTATAATCGATTGCGGCTTGATAACATGTTATACTAGACAACTTGGATTGAAAAAGAATTTGTATTGTTGTCCCTCAAATTGTCGAAAATGATATTGTATGTTGGACTAGTTTGATATCAATTGTGGGGCGGAATTTTACACATCTTGTTGGCGTGTAATCCCCTATGTTAACTACATTGTTGAGCCTTAAATGTGGCGTGTTTGGTTATAAAATTCGGGCCTTGAAAAAGGTGGAAAAGTATGTAGAAACAAAGGAAGTGCTGTCCGATTTTCCGTAGAATTTAGTGACTTTGCAGTTAGAATATTCTACGTTTGAAGTAAGAAGTTAATGGACGTATTATGGTCATTATAGGTTGACCTACTACGTACGGCATATTGGACTTAGCAAGTGGATTGAACCGAAGAGGTATGTGAAACTTTCTTATCTCTTGAGCATGAATAGTTGTAAATATATAGTACGGTAGACGTACGAGATTTTGACAATCTAGTCCATTTGGTATCCTTGGCTTATTTTTAAGAATGTCCAAGTTGGTTGAGTTAGGGAATTAACTCACTTGTTTAAAAATATTAAGGATATCTTAGTCTCTAAAAGTTAAGGGACTTGAAGTACTTTAAAAGTATATGATAGTTGTTTCGTTTTAAAAGTTTAAGTCCCTTGGTTATAAAGAAGAATGTAAGTACCTAAGGTATAAAGCTAGTATAACGACTTTATGGGAAGTTGGTTATAATAGCTTTATTGAAAGTTAAAAAGAGTGATTTACTCTAAGTAATGTAAGTAATGATAAATGACTTGAATTAATGAAAGGCAAATTGATTTGAAGGCATCAATTGCTTAAGGTTTTAAAAGAAAGAAGTCACTTGATTTAGAAACCTATAAATGTATTTCTAAAAGGTATTGTGACTTGTATTGAAAAGTAGATATGACTTGATACTATGGTTATTAGTATCTTAGAAGTTTTATATGAAAAGAGTCATTTTAAAAGAATAGAAGTACGTAGTACTTTGGGTTAAATTTCCGTATTTTTAAAATGACATGCTAGTGCCTTAAGTAAACTAAAATGTGAGGGTATATAAATAAAGTTAATAAGAATTTAGGGGATTTCTTAACTTGCTTATGTTATTGTTACTGTCACGACCCGACCCCGAATCCGTGACCGGTGCCTTAACCCGGGCACCCTTGTGACACAACATCATAGAAAACCAGCGGAATATAAACTCATAATAAACAACCATAATGATATAAATAGTCTAGCCCAAAATAGCTACCACAAAAGTACATAAAAACTGAACAGTTACATCCTTAAACAAACCATGTTATGACAAGACTACAGGCCTCTAAGAAGGAGTATCGCTATGACGAGACAGGGCCCGGTCATGCCCCTGAATGTACAAAACATCGACAACACCAGGGAGAACCATACCAAAAGTCGAGCCTCCGAAGAAATGGAGCTCCTGACACCTGAGTAAAAGATCCTAGGAATGAGGATCTACCACCTGCTTTCCCTTACTCTGATGAACGCAGCTTTGGCGAAGGGTCGTGACACAACGTACCAAGTATGTAAAACTGGAAAAATATTGTAGTAATATCATAAGTCAAAAATAAGCTGGAGTCATAGATAAAAATCAATTTCCTTGCACTGTGCCTTACTAACAATGAGAGTAACAAGTATAAATCTTATAGCATAAAAATAGGAGGCTCACGATCAAACAGGGTACCTCGCCTGTAGTATCATTAAGCAATCCTACTCCTGGGACTATTTCACCCGCATGGGTCCTGTGGACCCGCATGAGGTCATCCGCCTCGTCATGGGACTATTTCACCCGCATGAGACTATTTCACCCGCATGGATCCTGTGGACCCGCATGAGTACCATCGCCGTACTCGCATGGGACTATTTCACCCGCATGGATCCTGTGGTCCGGATCCGCATGAGTGCAAGCGCCGCACTCGCATCATGTGTAGCAAATCCATGGCATAGATAATAACCCGGGTTTACCCCGTAATAATATAAATATATAACATAGCTAATCCGGATATCATACATAACATAAGCACTACCGGCCTATCATATCATACATAAGCACTACCGGCTTATCATATCACAACATAAGCACTACCGGCCTATCATAACATAAGCACTACCGGCTTATCATAACATAAGCAAGTTAAGAAATCCCCTAACTTCTTATTAACATTATTAATATATCCTCTCATTTTAGTATCCTAAGGCACTAACATGTCTTTTAGTAGAAAATCCGGGAATTCAACCCAAGTACCATGTACTTCTAACTTTTTAAGAAATAACTCTTTTTATACAAAAGTTCCAAGATACTAATCACCATAGTATCAAGTTACGATTTCTTTTCAAGACAAGTCACATTTCCTTTTAGAAATATAATAGGCTTCTAAATCAAGTGACTTCATTTCCTTTAAAACCTTAGGCAACCAATGCCTAAAAATCAATTCACCTTTCTTATTTTCAAATCCTTTACTCGTACTTGTTTTAATTAGAGTAAACCTTTCCTTGTGAACCTTTCAAAAAAACTAATATAACCAACTTCCCATAAAGTCATTATATTAGCGTTATCCCTTTGTCAAATACATTTTCCCTAAATCCAAGGGACTTATACTTTTGAAATGAAACAAGTATCATATACTTTAAAATAAGTGAAAGATATCAAATCTCAGACGTCTACCGTACTACATAGGTACAACTACTCATGCTCAAGGGATAGGAAAGTTCCACATACCTCTTCGGTTAGTCCACTTGCTAAGTCCGAAATACCGCACGTAATATGTCAACCTATAATGACCATAATACGTTTATTAACCCCTAATTTCAATGTAGAAATATTCCAAGTTCAAGTTACTAATTCCTAAGAAAATTTGGGCAGCATTTTCTTTGTTTCTACATACTTTGCCAACTTTTTCAAGGCCGAATTCAATATCCAAACGCCACATTTAAGGCCCAACAATTCCACATTCCAAAGGGGATTACACAACCAAACTTAGGTGTGTAAAATTCTGCCCCAATAGGTAAAACAATACACTTAACAATTCTAGTAGTTTGTAGGCTACAACATGCTCATAATATCTCTTTAACCAATCTTTCATATCCAAACCATTTTTCTTACATGCAATGATTCTAAGAGCATTATTTACTACTACAAATTCCTTATTCTTCACATGCAACACCAATAACTAGCTACAAGAGAAGAAATGTTACCTTTGGAGCTTTAGCCAAAACTATTCCAATAATTTTGCTAGTGTCCTTTTCAAGAATACCACCACAATAACCTCCATAAGCTTGCAAATAACTTTCCTTCTTAACACCCTTTCATTTTCCTTAAGCTTGAGTTTCTCTTGATTTTCTAGAGAGAGGAGAGCTTTTAGCTTAGAGAGAGAGAGAGAGAGATGAAAGATGAAAGATGACCAAGTCTTCAAGATTTGGTCAATATAAGGCATGCAACATTTCAGATGGGGACACTTGTCACCCACCCATGACCTCTTTAAAACAAAACAAAGGCAGAAATTTCCACTAACTCGCAGATCCCGCCCGGCCCTGCCCCTCAGGCCATGGCGCTGAAACTCCTGCCGCTTTCTTAGTACTTTCCGGCCGCCTCGGCTTCCTGTGCCAAGGCGCTGAAACTCACGACCCTCAGATCTTCCATGGCGCCCTCGTTTTCCGCACCGCGCCCTACAACCACCCGCTTCAGGCGCACGAGGCCCCTGACCGCGATTTTTCATCAACCTACTTAATTCTTAACTCCTTTCGTATGGCCCCATACGCACAGCCTAAACTACGGGGTATAATATTCTCCCCCCTTAGAAACATTCGTCCCGAATGTTCCTTCTAGGCTTACTCAAGTCACAATATCGACATATACTCTCTTAACGGCCACAACAAAACTCAAGCATAATTACTAAATTTAAAGACCAACAATTTAAGAACGTGGGTTACCTAGAGGTATAGGGAATAAGTGATGATATTTCTTCATCATGTCATCCTCTGCTTCCCACGTCATCTCCTTTCTGTTCTCATTCCGCCATAAGACCTTGAAGGAAAGCCACATCCTTTGTCCGTAATCGCCTAACCTGACGATCGAGTATCGCTATGGGACTCTCCTCATACGATAACTCCTCTGTTACCTGAACCTCATGAATCGGATGTACTCTAGATGGGTCTCCAACACATTTCCACAATATAGATACGTGAAAGACTGGATGTACTGCCTCCAGATCGGACGGCAGATCCAACTCATAGGCAACTTTGCCTACCCTACGGATAATCTGATAAGGCCCAATGTACCTTGGGCTAAGTTTCCCCTTCTTCCCAAATCTCATCTCACCCTTCATGGGTGATACCTTCAGGAACACCCAATCATCTACCTCAAACTCCAAGTGTCGACGCCGATGATCTGCATACGACTTCTGTCGACTCTATGCTGACAACAACCGTTCCTGGATAAGCTTCACCTTATCCCCGCTTCTCGTACTCAAGTCCGCCCGACTAACTGAACTTCTCCCACCTCAAACCAACCTATCGGTGACCTACACTTTCTCCCGTATAAGGCCTCATAAGGCGCCATCTGGATACTAGAATGGTAGTTGTTATTATAAGCAAACTCCACAAGAGGTAAATGATCCTCCCAGCTACTCCTGAAATCAATAACACAAGCCCGCAAAGATATCCTCGTTGTCGAATAGTGCGCTCGGCCTGTCCGTCGGTCTGAGGATGAAACGCCGTACTGAGACTCACCTGTGTCCCTAATCCCTTCTGGAAAGACCTCCAGAAGTTAGCCGTAAGATGGGCTCCTCTGTCTGAAATAATCGATATAGGAACTCCGTGCAGTCTCAGAATCTCCCTGATATACAATCTAGCATAATCCTCGGCCGAAAAAGTCGTCCTGACTGGAATAAAGTGGGCTGATTTCGTCAGCCTGTCGACGATAACTCAAATGGAATCATGCTTCCTCTGAGTGAAAGGTAATCCTGTAATAAAATCCATATTTACCACCTCCCACTTCCAAGTCGGAATGTCAATAGCCTGCAATGTCACCGGCTTCGTGCTCAACCTTAACTCGCCGATAGCCGCATCGCGCCACGAACTCCGCAACGTCCCTCCTCAGGCCATCCCACCAATACACGTATCTGAGGTCATTATACATCTTAGTCGACCCCGGATGAATAGAATAACGAGCACCGCGCCCCTGCACCGGCCGACGAGTCCACACATCGGGAACACACAACCGGCCCTCAAATCTTAGCACCCCATCCGGCGCTACCTCAAATAGACTCTTCTCTTTCTGAAAAGCGGTATCTCGATACCGCACCATAATCGGATCCTCATACTGTCGCCTCTTCACCTCCTCGACGATGGAAGACTCGGCAACCTCTCAAACCCGAACTCCATCACTATCAGAATCAAACAAACGAACCCCAAGGCTCTCTAGCTGATGTAACTTACGGACCATGCCCTTCTTCCCCTGTCGCACCTCGGCGGACTACCCATCGATTCGTGACTGGCGGCATCTGCAACTACATCGCCTTCCCCGGGTGGTATAGGATATCAATATCACAATCTCGAGTAACCCTAACCACCGCCTCGCCGCAAATTCACCGCCTCGATCAAGATATACCGAGTCTCTGGTGGTCTGCACAAATCTCCACATGAAATCTATATAAAGAATTGCCTCCAAAACTTCAAGGTACGATTAATCGCCGCCACTCTAAATCGTGAGTAGCGTAATTCTTTCGCTTCCCTAACCACGGAAACATAAGCTTTAACCTTATCATGTCATACAAGACACAACCTAGCCTAACACCCAACGTGTTACAATAATACACTAACCTCTAGTCTCGCAAGAAGGTTAGAACTATAGTCGTGGTCAACTTTTCTTCCAATAATGGAAGCCTTCCTTGTACTGCGAAATATTCGGGCATCCTTAATCTCATTATGGTTCCTGTTTCCTTTCTCTCTGCAACCAAACTTGGTTACTATACTTAGATCTGATTCCTTTGCTTGCCGATGGCCAAGACTTCCGCCAATCACAATTTAGGGAGACTTCCTTTATCTCACAAGTAGTAATCCTATCATTCTCTCCCACTGTAGAGCTTATAGTCAGGTGTTCAACCTCAATTCCCGGTATTACATAATCCAATGACTTGTCAAGATTTCTTATCGTTCGAGTGTCTACTCGTCTTTCCTTTATAAGTTATTTCAAGTTGTCCTGGGGTCCCTTACCCTTCCGTATTTTCTTACTATATTTTTTTTTGTCAGTGTCGATGCTACCACCTTCCCTCGAGGTGTTCTTACTGTCCATTATTTACTAATGGTCTTACACTAGTCCGGTAATCAGATCTCGTGCAACTTACATAACCATAGTCGTATTCTCTTTTATCATTCTGATCATGACCTTATCTTATGCTTATTATTAACAAAAGTATTTCTATCTTGATCCATGATCATACGGTTTCATACATGCGTACTATTGGAATTTTTCCTTATGACACTTCCGACCATTTCGTAACGCCGTCTTAATTTCCCAACACAATACCTTTCCCACTGCTATCTAAAATCAGAACCTATGGCATGACGATACAAAAGACCTTACCGCCTCCCATCCTTCGCCTAACGATACGGGTACACATAACCCCATAATACGTAAGACTATCCTTTTATGTAGGGAGAGAACTTATCTCCTTCAATAAACTTTCCTCAAGGCCACAACCCTAATCACAAGGTCCTCTCGTGGTCCCAGAAATATCTAATCATTACGCACCGCCTTAAAATCGTAGATTTTCAAAACCTACCAAAGATGCCCTCAACTTTCGCCAAATGTCAGATTTATTTTATTCTTTCCTGCACATTTCCTTGAAATTATCCGAAGGTCGTGGCCCCGACCGCCACACTAAACTAACCTAAGTACCTCCAAGGGCACTTAACATAAATTCCTTCAAATTCAAGTATCACTTACTTTCGAGTCAATTTTTCCTCAATGAACAAGTCACGCACTTATTAAAAACAATGATGCCAAAGCAAGGAAGGATAATTCACCGTTACTACCACTTCTCTTCCTCTCCACTGATAACCGCCACGAAATCGTACCAATCAATCTCTTCAGAGTCCACGCTTGGCATAACAAGAGGCCAACTAGCCCGCACTATAATGACCTCAACGTCATTGGCAATAACACCGCTAGGTCCGCTAGTGGTCCAACGATCAGACGTTATCGACAATTATTATCTACCCACTCGCCTACCACCCAACACTCACGTGTAGTTACCTCATAAAGGTTCTAATGGATTCGGCTCCATTTCTTTCACACTGTTGTTCACTTCTTACCGGCCGCATTTTTCCGCATTTCCAAACTTATTCTAGCTTACGACATAACTTTCATAATAAAGTCGCCTTCGATCTCGAGTTACTAAGTTAAACAATATAAGGCCATTTCCAAGACTCACAACCCGGTTCCTGGAATACGCCTGCGAACTCAGAAACGATTAATTAGACTCGCTTGTACCGCGGACTCGCCACGAATGGGACTACTATTAACTGATCCCGCCCCATAAACGGGTACACTAACTTCTCATAATACCATAGTCGTGTCGTTTTGATCACAACAACCATTACTTACCCCACACGGATCTCATCCATACTATCCTCTTAAGCATACCACGTAGCTTAATTTACAACCATAGTCTCCATTAGTCCCTTAATTAAACTTCTATGGTCTATTACCTTCTCGCATAACCTATCATCTCCTAATTATCTCAATTTAGTACGTAAAACCTTGATGTGAGTTTATTAAACCGTTTCATACCTTCCCGGTACTAAATTAGCCCTTACCAATTCCTGGTAATCTAAAATCATTCTAGGCAGCCCATATATAACCCTTATACATAAATCTGTATAATCGTACGTCATTATACCAACTATACAACAATTACAACCAACATGGATACGCAATCCACATAATCCTTCCTGGGTCACTACTGTCTTTCTCGCAGCTGTAATCAACATAACTCGTTAGGGAGAGACGAACCTAACCACACGGCTCTATCGCACGATCTCAGAGTGAGAAGAATGGAAACCAATCCTAAATATCCTGTAGCCTCCTGATTATAGATGTGGTACACAACACACCGATAATCAAGACTCTACTAGATACGGCCTGTAGACCCCTTTCCGAGGATTAACTGCTCTGATACCACTTTTGTCACGACCCGACCTCGGATCCGTGACCGGTGCCTTAACCCGGGCACCCTTGTGACACAACATCAGAGAAAACTAGCAGAATATAAACTCATAATAAACAACCATAATGATATAAATAGTCTAGCCCAAAATGACTACCCCAAAAGTACATAAAAAACAAACAGTTACATCCTTAAACAAACCAAGTTATGACAAGACTATAGGCCTCTAAGAAGGAGTATCGCTATGACGGGACAGGGCCCCGTCATGCCCCTGAATGTACAAAACATCGACAACACCAGGGAGAACCATACCAAAAGTCGAGCCTCCGAAGAAACGAGCTCCCGACACTGAGTAAAAGATCCTAGGAATGAGGATCTACCACTGCTTCCCTTACCGCAGATGAACGCAGCCCCGAGGAAGGGGGTCGTGACACAACGCATCAAGTATGTAAATCGAAAAATATCAGAGTAATATCATAAGTCAAAAATAAGCCGAGTCATAGATAAAAATCAATTTCTCAGACCGTGCCTTACTAACAATGAGTAACAAGTATAAATCTTATAGCATAAAAATAGGAGGCTCACGATCAAAACAGGGTACCTCGCCCGTAGTATCATTAAGCAATCCTACTCCTGGAACTATTTCACCCGCATGGGTCGTGTGGACCCGCATGAGGTCATCCGCCTCGTCATGGGACTATTTCACCCGCATGGATCCTGTGGACCCGCATGAGTACCATCGCCGTACTCGCATGGGACTATTTCACCCGCATGGATCCTGTGGTCCGGATCCGCATGAGTGCAAGCGCCGCACTCACATCATGGGTAGCAAATCCATGACATAGATAATAACCCGGGGTTTACCCCGTAATAATATAAATATATAACATAGCTCATCCGGCTATCATACATAACATAAGCACTACCGGCCTATCATATCATACATAAGCACTACCGGCCTATCATATCACAACATAAGCACTACCGGCTTATCATAACATAAGCAAGTTAAGAAATCCCCTAACTTCTTATTAACATTATTAATATATCCTCTCATTTTAGTATCCTAAGGCACTAACATGTCTTTTAATAGAAAATCCGGGAATTCAACCCAAGTACCATGTACTTCTAACTTTTTAAGAAATAACTCTTTTTATACAAAAGTTCCAAGATACTAATCACCATAGTATCAAGTTACGATTTCTTTTCAAGACAAGTCACATTTCCTTTTAGAAATATAATAGGCTTCTAAATCAAGTGACTTCATTTCCTTTAAAACCTTAGGCAACCAATGCCTAAAAATCAATTCACCTTTCTTATTTTCAAATCTTTTACTCGTACTTGTTTTAATTAGAGTAAACCTTTCCTTGTGAACCTTTCAAAAAAACTAATATAACCAACTTCCCATAAAGTCATTATATTAGCGTTATCCCTTTGTCAAATACATTTTCCCTAAATCCAAGGGACTTATACTTTTGAAATGAAACAAGTATCATATACTTTAAAATAAGTGAAAGATATCAAATCTTGTACGTCTACCGTACTACATAGGTACAACTACTCATGCTCAAGGGATAGGAAAGTTCCACATACCTCTTCGGTTAGTCCACTTGCTAAGTCCGAAATACCGCACGTAATATGTCAACCTATAATGACCATAATACGTTTATTAACCCCTAATTTCAATGTAGAAATATTCCAAGTTCAAGTTACTAATTCCTAAGAAAATTTGGGCAGCATTTTCTTTGTTTCTACATACTTTGCCACTTTTTTCAAGGCCGAATTCAATATCCAAACGCCACATTTAAGGCCCAACAATTCCACATTTCAAAAGGGATTACACAACCAAACTTAGGTGTGTAAAATTCTGCCCCAATAGGTAAAACAATACACTTAACAATTCTAAAGTAGTTTGTAGGCTACAACATGCTCATAATATCTCTTTAACCAATCTTTCATATCCAAACCATTTTTCTTACATGCAATGATTCTAAGAGCATTATTTACTACTACAAATTCCTTATTCTTCACATGCAACACCAATAACTAGCTACAAGAGAAGAAATGTTACCTTTGGAGCTTTAGCCAAAACTATTCCAACAATTTTTCTAGTCTCCTTTTCAAGAATACCACCACAATAACCTCCACAAGCTTGCAAATAATCACACGACTGCCTGGGCCCGTGGATCTGCCTTACCCGGCACCCAAGTAGTCATACATCGAGAAAATCAATGAACATAAAACAATAACATGAAGCCAATGCAATAAGATGTTGAAATAAGACAAAGCAACCAAACTGTTACCTTCAGATATATAAATAACAATTTGAATAGCTACATCCCATTACACCCGCCACAACAAGATTACATGCACTTCTACGAATGATATGATAACAACGACGGACAGGTTCGCCATACCCCGAATGTAAGCACGCATAACAACAGGACTATACCAAGATAAGCCTCCGAGAAACGGAGCTTTCCCAAACGCCGAATCGTGACTCCTAAGAGCGAGGATCAACGACTGTGTACCTTTACTCGCAGATGAACGCACTTCGGGCGAGGTCGATAACAGTACCAAGTATGTGAAATCGAAATATCAGTAAATGAAATCATAGTAGTCTATATAAAGCAGAGACATGTATGATAACCAAACTACGCCACAATAACTAGCAGTTATGTCAAGTCAGGGACTCACGCCCTCAAAGTCATCACTCAAATATAACAATGGGTCTCACGCCCACAACATCAATCATGCCCGTGGAATACCTTCCTCACTGCCGGCAGTATATGATATAAAAGCACCAAGGAATACACATGAACACCAGGTCCCACCTGTGTCATCATAAAACCGTACGGGTAAGTGAAGGCATAGCCGACTACTAAAACCCCGCATAAACAAGGACATAAATCAGACATGAGATCTGTCTGCATCACACATGATCAAAGCCGCCACTACCCGCAGATCTAATGCGCGTTTAGCCTCGAACTTCCCGCACTCCGCATAGGCCACCCAACGGCCCGCATGAGGTATTCCCGCATCGAGGGTAGCATTCTCCCTGAGCCGTCTCGACTCGCATCGCATTGCCACATGCATCGCATGACCATAAAGGCCGCACACTAACTCGAACTCGTAGCTCCGCATAGCCCTCAGACCCGCATTGAGGTATTCTCGAATCATAGTCACAAAGACCACCGAGTCTACCCCGTGACGGAGGCGCCTTAACCCCGGATCAAGTGAGTGATATAATACCAACATAACAGTTTATCGTTTAAACAACATAAGCACAATCAAGGGAAACCCTTTACACAAACATCACAAGATACTTAACACACGTAACATCCTAACATGTTTATTTATCAACTCAACAAGAAAGTATTACAAGGCTATCACAAACCAACACAATCAAGTTATTCACACGAGGTACTTTCTACTATATGATTACCAAGATCGGTTTTTATCCCCAAAGTACTTCATACATTAACTATTTAAAAGATACGTTACTTTCACAAAGTCACACAATACCCGTAGTATATAAAAATAGAGCGATTATCTTTGAAGTAATTCAAAACACTTCTCTTTGTAAAATCAAGTAACATTCTTTTCAAACGCTCAAGTTTGCCTAATTTCAATTATTCAAGTTTCTCATTTTCGAAAGGTTTCGTAGTTCGTAGTTTTAATCCTTTAAAACAATTTGAGAAACATATACCTTATGTGTGAGTAGGTTATTCTTGTTCATAACAATCTTATTACAAAGAACATGATCTAGGAAATGTAATATCATTTTGTCTCATCTTAGCTTCTATACAGATGGAAGTTTCTACCGGTTTTAATAATACTTTATTAGTCAAAACATTTCTTTATTAGCGATGTGGTTTGTTCGATACTTATTCGATTTCAAATCAAGAAACATTATTCCTTTTAAAACCAAGTACTCATTACTCACTTAACGAGGTTTCACACTAAATTCATATCAATTCATTTAAGTCAAGTCTCTTATCTTTTAAGATCAAGTCTCTTAGCTTTTATAATCAATAAATCATTCATTTTATCTTTCTTAAGACGTTATACCTAACTTCCCATAAAGCTAGTATAACTCTTATGTTTTCAAAACCAAGTGTTACTCTTCTTTCAAAAATGCTTCTTAATACTTTTTGAAATACTTCAAAGTTCTTATCATTCAGTTTAAGTCAAAAGACATTGCAGACAACTACGCTCGCTAACACGCCGACGCCTACCGCTATATATACTTCTTTAAAATATCATGCCTGCCGTATAGGAAGAATCACATACCGCGACGATTATCGACTATTAGCAAATCGCTTCCATCGCCATAACCCGCTAGCCTGGTCCACCTTCTCAAGTATCACACGCCACTGCAGAACATTCAACCTATACAGTTATACAAGTCTATCAAAGTCTAGACTACTCGGTAGAATAAATCTAGATACAAGATCCTACGGAAAATCGGGCAAAGACTTCCCTATCCACAACCACACAAGTTCATCAGAATACACCCCACGTAATTACAGCTCGCTTCTCTTCTTTAGATTCAGCTTAAGTCCAAAGACATTGCCGCAAAACTATGTTCATTCTATATATAGTATACTTCAACTATATATTCCTACAACATGTATTTTCCAATCACAATAGGGACAAGATAATTACCTCGATAAGCCCATAATTATCCAAGTATAGATGTCGATCCTTAGCAACGCTTAGCTCCTACTCCGGTGCTCCAACCCACTCCAACAACCCTTAGAAGTTCTACGCAACTTCTTCTTAATACTCCAACCAACTATGAAGATTTTCCTTAGTGGTTTGGCTGAGACAAAAAGGACATTTAGGTAGTATTTTCTGCTCTACGACAGAGGTATCTTTGGAATACTACAAGGTATACTACTAAGATAATTTTGGGTATAACAACAATACTTTGAGAGTATTTCTACCAAGAGTGGGTATTTATACGAGACAACACCACAAGGGGGATAATTCTACTAACCCCACTGTGGGTACTCTCGCCAAGTGGGAGGGGCTCTCGCCAAAGCCTCACAAAGTGGGGACGAGAACACCACAAGAGAGGGGAAGATTTCTAAGACTTAGAACATTTTGCGATGAATAAGTCTTCAAAGGATGGGTATTTATAGTCAAGTAAAGGCCAACCAATGGCCAAGATCAAGCCAAGTGCTAGGCAAGTGTAGGCCAAGATATGCCCAAGTGCCCCTAGCCCTACTCCTTAAAACCCTCACAAATATCTACCAAAAATATCTACCCACTGACACCCCAATCGCCCAAGTTACCGCCCAACTTGTTTCCAACTGGCGGTGACACACGCCACCCTCCCGCTGGTCCAAAATGTTTCGCCTCTCGGAAAAATCCGCAAAATAAGAAAAGACATAGCCGAATTTTCCTCGCAAGTTATGTAAAACGCTTCATTAAAAACGACTCTAACCAAAGTGTTGTGCACAAAGATAATTCGCCAAGCCACCAGGGGGGTGACACGTGTCGGCCTCCTATTTGTCCAAAATAATTCATCTTCCGAAAATATCCATAACGCCAAAATCTCAAAATCAAAATGCCCTACAAACCGTAAATTTCTCCCGTGGGCCCCACGTGACCATTTCCGAAAATAAAATCTCAAAATTCTAATATAATTTAAGAAGCCCATATTCCAAATCTGGGAATCCAATTCCCATCAACGAACATTTTTCTTTACAAAAACCGGAAACTCTTTCCGTGGAAAAATCACCTCTTTCTTCCTTTCTAATTTTTCTGTCGTGCTCTCGTACGTACGTCCTCGCATACATACCCTGGAACTACGGGGTATAACAATAACTTTCCTTATTAACACCCTTTTCAGATTTTCCTTAAGCTTGGAGTTTCTCTTGATTTTCTAGAGAGAATGGAGAGCTTTTTAGCTTAGAGAGAGAGAGAGAGATGAAAGATGAAAGATGACCAAGTTTTCAAGACTTGGTCAATATAAGGCATGCAACATTTCAGATGGGGGGGACACTTGTCACCCACCCATGACCTCTTTTAAAACAAAACAGTGCAGAAATTTCCGCTAACTCTCGCAGATCCCGCCTCGGCGCGACCTGCACTGCATGGCCGCACAAACTCCCGCGCTTTCTTAGGACTTTCCGCGCCGCGCCCTCGCTTCCGGCGCGCTGAAACTTCAGCGACCCTCGGATCTTCCGTCGCGCCCTACAATCACCGCCAGCTTGGCGCTGAGGCCCCTGACCGCGATTTTTCATCAACCTACTTAAGTCTTAACTCCTTTCGTATGGCCCCATACGCACGGCCTAAACTATGTGGTATAACAGTTACGACCCGACCCCGGGCCCGCGACTGGTGCCCTATCTGAGCACCCTTACAGGTATATATCAGAGAATTGTAGCGGAACATACATACATATCAAAAGAAATAAATAACAGGCTAGCCGATAAGGCCACCTCCCAAAAAGGAAATATATGTAACCCAAAAACAGTTACCTCTTTTTTTTTTACACAACCCAATCCACAAGATATGACTACAGACCTCTAAGAATTTCTGACATAACAACTGTGACGGGACAGGGCACCGCCATACCCCTGAATGTACATAAATCTACAACCTCGTGGAATCAGACTAAACACAAAGCCTCCGAAATAATGGAGCTTCCCAACCAGCTGAACAGTGATCTTAAGAATGAGGATCAGCAAGCTATGTACCTCAACCTGCGACATGAACGCAGCCCCCCGAAGGAGGTCAGTACGAATTATGTACCAAGTATGCGAAACTAAAAATATCAGAATGAAATCATATGATCATATAAAGTCGAGACATGTATGATAACCAAAATAATAGTACACTGTGCCTTGCCAAAGTGAAAGTAATGAAAGTCAGTTTTACCTTTTAAAGACTATTTCAACATATGAACAATAGACGCACAGGGCTACGGACGCAAGCCCTCAAATATCATAGCGTGCCCGTGGAATCCCCCATCACTGCCGACAACCATAAATGTAAAATATAACCATGTGACGCGCTCATGTCATCCCACCTCACTGTCGACGTACACATATACAATGCATATATATATATTTCTTGCCCGTGGAATCCCACATCACTGCCGACAACCTTAAGTGTAACATATAACCATGTGACGCGCCCGTGGCTTCCCACCTCACAGTCGGCGTACACACCTACAATACATATATATATAAATCTCAAGCCCGTGGAATCCCTCATCTCAGGTACATGACTTCATGGAGAGCTAATCCATGGGGTAAAAATCGTATATAACATGCCCGTGGAATCTCTCATCTCGGGTAGCCCTTCTGGGCCCTGGTTGCCTTGCGTAGAGGCATAACTGGTATAAAAGAATACGTCAGAGGGAGTCCAACTTACAACACAGCTCTAAGGCACGATCTCAGAGTGAGAAGAATGGAAACCAATCCTAAAATATCCTGCAGCCTCGACATATAGGTGCACAACACGCCGATAATCAAGACTCTACTAGATACGGTCTGTAGACACTTTCCGAGGATTAACTGCTCTGATACCACTTTTGTCACGACCCAAACTCAGGCCCGCGACTGGTGCCTTACCCCGGGCACCCTAGTGATACAACATCAGAGAAAACCAGCGAAAATAAAACTCATAAAAGATAAACAGTGATACTCAAAACAGGCTAACCAAAATGGTCACCTTTCTGCATATATAAATAATTGAACCTGAATAGTTACATCCTTTACAAACCCTGCCCACAACAGTACTACAGACCTCTAAGAATGTTTATAACCACTACGACGGGACAGGGCCCCGCCATACCCCTGAATGTACAAGAACCTACAAACACAGGGAATCATACCAAAAGATAAGCCTCCGGAGAAACGGAGCTTCCCAATACGCAGAACTGTGATCCTAAGAGCGAGGATCAACAACTGGTGTACCTCTACCTGCGGCATGAACGCAGCTCCGGCGAGGTCAAGATCGCCACGACCCGATCCGGCCCGTGATCGTGCCTTACCCGCACCCAAGTAGATATACATCGAGTAACCAAATAAATATAAAACAAAGACATGAACAATAAAAGAGTAAGAAATTCTAACTAAGAAAATGTCGCTTTCTGCATGTATATAAACCAAAACTTGAATAGCATCCTTTACGAACCCCGCCCACAACAAGATTCTGCACCTCTAAGAATGTAACCACTACTATGACGGATTCCCGCCATACCCCGAATGTACAAGTACCTACAATGACAGGACTATACCAAAGACAAAGCCTCCGAGAAATAGAGCTTTCAAGAATCGAACGGTGATCCTAAGAGTGCGGATCGCAAGTTACGTACCTCAACTCGCGGATGAACGCAGCCCCGGGCGGGGTCGCACAACAGTATTTGTATGTGAAATCAAAATACTGTAAGTGAAATCATAATAGTCTATATAAAACAGGAGACATATATGATAACCAATATACGATATGCAATATGTAAGCAGTCATGTCAAGTCAGGGACTCACGCCCTCAAGGTCATCACTCAAATATAACCATAACATTTTAAAAACCAAATCACAATTATGTACGAAACAACCAAGTTAACCGCACATAGTGTCACATCATAAACAAGAGCAATAATAAATATAATGTAACTGGTCTTTTCTAGGCCACGAATGATCGAAGCAAGGCCAATCGGCCATAGTATCATTATGCGTGCCTAATCCTAGACTCCCGTAGTCCGCATAGGCCACCTCTGGCCCGCATGAGGTATCCCTCGCATCGGGGGGCAGCTTAACCCCCGGTATTATCATGTCAAGAGGTGATTGGTATAATATTATCACAACGGCTTATCGTTAAACAACATAAGCACAACAAGAATAACCTCCTTACACAAACATCACAATAATCGTACACCACGACTTATCGTTAAACAACATAAGCATAACAAGAATAACCTCCTTACACAAACATCACAATAATCGTACACCACGGCTTATCGTTAAACAACATAAGCATAACAAGAATAACCTCTTTACACAAACATCACAAGAATCGAACACAACGGCTTATCGTTAAACAACATAAGCATAACAAGAATAACCTCCTTACACAAGCGTCACAAGATACTATCACACGTAGTATCACAACATGTTCACTTTATCAAGCCAACAAGAAAGTATTACAAGGCTATCACAAAACATAAGCAAATTACTCACACAAGGTACCTTTACTTCATGTCAACAAGTCCGGGTTTTAACCCCAAGGTATTACATGCTTTAATCTCTTTAAAAAGATCCATTTCTTTCACAAACAGTCACACGATACCCGTAGCATCAAAATAGAGTAATTATCTTGTTAAGTAAACCCAAACAATTTCCATACGTCTTTTTAAACCATCTTAAAACAAAAACATGCCTTTCCTTTGAACCAACATACTTCAAATTCTCAAGTCTCTGTTCTTTTAGAAAATAAGTTCCTTACTTTGGAATTTAAGAAAAACCAATACTTGTTATTAATGACTTTAGTAAGGCAACCGTGATCTAGGAAATGTAATACAATTTTGTCTTATCTTAGCTTCTATGCAGATGGAGGGTTTCTACTTGTTTTAATATAATTAATTATTTGTCAATATATTTTCCTTTATTAACGCTGCAGTGGGATGTTCGATATTTATTCTCATTTCCGCAATCGATATAACATTATCATTCGAAACCAAGTACTCATTACTCACGAATGAGGTTTCACAACTTTCCACACAATTCAAGTTCTTCACATATTAAATCAAGTCAAATATGAGTCAAGTCTCTTATCTTTTTTTTTTTTTAAAATCAACAAACCATTCGTTTACTTACATAAAGTTGTTATAATTAACTTCTCATAAAGCCATTATAACACTTTATGTTTTAAATAAACCAAATTCATTTTACGCACGTACGTCTACCGTACTATATATATATTTCGCAAATATCATGCTAGAAGATATAGGAAGAGGTTCACATACCTCGCGACGATTATCGACTATTAGCAAAACGCTCCCAAGTACTATAACCTTGCTAGCCTTTTCCACCCTTTAAGTAGAATACACTACTCGTTGTACTTCCACCTATAATGGCCACGAAACGTCCATTAACCTCTAGATCTCTTCGTAGGATATTTCTAAGAACAAGTTCCATATCCTACGGAAAATTCGGCAGCACCTCCCCCGTTTCTACTCAATTTCCCACCTTTTCCAAGGCCCGATAACCGTGATTAACCTATTATAATTAAGGTGCAATAATACTGAAATCTAAAGAAGGGGATAACACGCCCAAACGGAACGCGATTAACAATCTCTCCTTCATAACAATAATAACTAAAGAAGGGGATAACATGCCCAAACGGAACGCGATTAACAATCTCTCCTTCATAATAATAATAAGTAAAGAAGGGGATAACACGCCCAAACGGTAACGCGGTTTACTATCTCCCTTCATAATAACAATAAGTAAAAGAAGGAGATAACACGCCCAAACGGTAACGCGGTTTACTATCTCCCTTCATAATAACAATAAGTAAAGAAGTCCAAAGTAAAAAGTCCAAAGTAGATACGGTCCTTAAGTTGGGGTCCTTGGCCAACTTTTACAATAATACTTATCCAATTACTTCATTAGTCCTTCAACTTATATTCCAATCTTTATATAAGTTATAGTTTCTTTGTTGTTAACTTCTTAGCAAGATCCAAATCTTTCTTTATATCTTATAGTCCATAATATACCTCCAATATATATATAATATCCATATATACATAATAAATCAACGTCACAAGGAGGTTAAGGTTCATTACCTCAAGATAGCCCAAAAACGTGACTGTCCAGATTTTTAGCTACTGCTTCGTCAGCTGAACTTGCAATGTCGATAACTCTCTACTCCAGTATCCTATCGACGAGTGGTTTATTGAGTTGGAAACTAGACTCGACGAACTTCATTTTAGGCTTTTGAAACACTCAAAAACTCCTTATATGCTAGGAGATATTCCCTTCCAAACTTGACTAAAAAATCTGCCCAAAACAGTTTCGAAAATCTGCCTAATCTCGGCCAAGGGAAGGTTTTTGAGGCTAGGGGTGTGAAATCTTGTCTAACTCTTGGTTAATAATCTTCCTAACACATTAAGGAAGAACACTTATAAGTTTAAGAATTTTTGGACAACATTTGGTTAGGGAGGGAGAGGGGGTTTGGACGAAATCAAGATAGAGAAGGAGGAGAGGAAATGTTTTTCAAGTCTTGTAATATGTTAAGTGTGGCTGATTTTCATCCACTAAGGGGGTTTATATAGCACAACCAAGGGTTGAGATTAACACATGTGTAAGGTAGAGATCATATGTGAAGGTTCCTTCCCACACTTGTCTTACTAAAGCCATGCAAGACCATGCAAGACTTGCCCACTATTTGCTAAAAATCGTCCAAGCCATGCCTTCCATGCAAGACTTTTGGCCACTTGTCTTTCCTACTTGTCCACTCAATTTCGTCCCACATGGCCCAATCTAGGGGTGACACTTGTCGCCCTCCTATTGGTCCAAAATATTTTATCTCTCGGAATAATTCCATAATCGTAAAAATATTATTGAAAACGTAAAATTTCCTTCACAAGGTTCGGAATAATTTTCGTCGGAAAACAATTCTATCAATCTTACCCTAATTAGGGCGTATACATTGTACGTACGTCCTCACATACATACTCCGGAACTACGGGGCATAACATTCTCCCCCCCTTAGAAACATTCGTCCCGAATGTTCCTTCTAAGTCTCAAACATACCGCGTTTGATAGTCTTCCTCTATACTAACGAAACCAATTATGCCACTCATGGCCACAATACAACGTGACAAGAAAAACTCATATCCGAGCGGACGAAGAATCATCTCTAAAGCGTATACAACACTATTAGCTCCACCCATGGTCCAAAGGATACTTTCTTCACATCCTTACTTATAAAAAGAATACTTCCATCTGCTTAACACATATTCGCCTCTTTTCTTACTCATCGTATTTCTACTCGTACACTGAATTGTTCCTAATATACGTATCACATTTCGCCATTGCTTGATTTTTAACATATCGGTTACTATCCTCAACTTGGTCGTCATTAATTGGGAACACTCTGGATGAATTTCCGATACTCTTCCGAATCGTAGCAACATGAAAGACCGGACGTACTGCCTCCTAAGTCGGACGGCAGGGCTAACTTATAGGCAACCTGGCCTATTCTACAAACGATCTGAAAAGGCCCAAAGTACCTCGGGCTAAGTTTCCTTTGCTTTCCGAATCTCGTCACACCCTTCCGGGGTGGTACCTTCAAGAAGGCCCACCGTCAACCTGAACTCCAAGTGTTGATGCCGATTATCTGCAAGACTTCTGTTGACTCTGAGCTGCTAATAACCTCCTCTGGATAAGCTTCGCCTTATCCTCATTCTGCTGAATCAAGTATGGACCAACTATCTGAACCTTGCCAACATCGAACTAATCGACCGGCAACCTATACTTCTGCCCATACAAGGTTTCGTAAGGCGCCATTCGAACACTGAAATGGTAGCTATTATAATACCTACTCAACACGAGGCAAATAATCCTCACCACTCCCTTGAAATCAAAACACCGGCCCGTAACCTATCCTCAAATATATGGGTACAACGCGCTGTTTTTCCGTCGGCCCGAGGGTGAATGCAATACTGAGACTCACCTGAGTTCCTATCCCCGCCTGGTAAAACATCAAAAAAAAAGAAAAAAAACCGTAAACTGGGCTCCACTGCCTGTCATAAAATAAAAGTAGGAACCCCGTGCAGCCTTACAACCTTCCTGATATAAAACATCTTGCATAACCCTCCGCCGAGTAAACAGTCCTGACTGAAAGACAAGATGGGCTGACCCCATCGGCCCGACTACTGGTCGAACGCATCCACGAACTCGTACGATGGTTACCTAAACCTGGGCCTAACACCCTTGTGATCCTATCACCTAGCGGGACTACCTCAAACTGACCCCACCTTAATCCGGGCTGCGGGTTGACCCGCAATCTGGCCTCAACCCGACCCATTTTCGCGCCAAACTCTCTCGTTCCCCGATCCAGAACAATCTTACTAATTCACGTCATGAAAGCTACCACTTCTATCTCAAACTACCCATGGATTTATCACATGAATACACCCCACGTATACAATGTATCTCGACAAGGATCAAAACGTAAAATCTTATACTTAAGTCGGCCTTACATGTTACACCCCGTATTTACAAGACATGTTTTAAGAACGTACGTAAGAACTCACAAGTGCTAAGATGTGAGACTTGTAAAAATTTATCGGAATTATGAAATTTTCGGGAAACGTATTATTGTGACGAATGAGAGGGCGACACGTGTCACCCCCCCTTATGATGCCTTGGTCGAATTTAGGCATGGCCAATATGGTCATTTACCATAAGTCCTGGATGACTAATGTCTTGCAAGTTGTGGCATGAGAATGTTGACTAAGTCAAAGGTCAATTAGTCTTGATATTTAGTAAGACTTCATCTAAACCACCCATTTGGTTACATATTAACCCTCCATGTCCCTTTATTATTACTACTAGTAGCAAGAGAGAGCCAACACTTAGCCACATTTTCACAAAAATTGGAAGAACATGAGCAAGAGCTCTGTTCACTATAGGGAAAGAAGAAAAAAATTTGTTTCTTGTCCATTTAACTCCACACTTTAAACCAAGGTTCTTGAGGGTAGTGTAAGCATATATCAATAGAAAAATCTTGGAAAAAGAGAGTTTACGGGTTAGTCGCAAAACGAAAACCTAGTGGCTTTCTAGGTTTTGGATTGGAAGTTGAAGGAAAATTGTTGGTGTTGTTCTAAGGGTCTCAAGTATCGGATTGAAGTATCTTGAAGAGGCTCTAGATTGCTAAGGAGCGACTTCGGTTTTGATGTTTTGGATTAAGATTCGTTGAGGTATAATCTTGTTCTTTGAAAGTGTTACAAGATTATTTATATTGTTGTTAGCTATACTTGTTGCTAGCATGAAGTATATGTGTTGAAGTTTGTAAGGATTATGGATTGATTGTGGCCTTGGAAATACGAAATGTAATGTGAGCCATGTAAGTTAGATTACAATTTGGTCGTTATTAGAATCGTCGCATGTTATTGACTTAAAGATTATAGTAGTTATAATTGGTTGCGACTTGATATCATGTTATGCTAACAACTTGGATTGAATTGGAAATTGGATAAGAATTAATGTTGTAGTACCTCTATGTAGCCGAATTGGCCAAGTATGTTGTATTGAGTTAATATCGTTTTTGGGGCGGAATTTTACACGTCTAGTAGGCGTGTAATCCCCTATTGTTGATTGCATTGTTTGGGCCTTAAATGTGGCGTGTTTGGTTATTGTATTCGGCCTTGAAAAAGGTGGCATAGTAGTAGAAACAAAGGAGGTGCTGTCCGATTTTCCGTAGAATTTGGCGACTTAGCACTTAGAATATTCTACGTTTGAAGTAAGAGGTTAATGGACGTATTGTGACCATGATAGGTTGAAGAACTAAGTATAGCGTATCCTACTTGAAGAATGGAATAACTCAAGGTTGATGTATTTTGGAGCATTTTGCTACTTGTCGACAATCGTCGCGAGGTATGTGAACCTCTTCCTTCCTTTGGCATGATTCTATGTATGGAATATACCTGTGGTATCATTTCATGTTTCCTTCTACACTTAGAAGTTAAGAGGTAGTTGTGTGGTTTACTCTATGTAGAACTTTTCCTATCTTTTGAGCATGACTAGTTGCACGTATGTAGTACGGTAGACGAACAACACCTTGATATCCTTTACTAGTTTTATGAATAGCCAAGTCAGGTGAGTTAGGAGATTAACTCATTTCTTTGAAAGAATAAAGGATGTCTTAAGTATTATTAAAGTTAAGGGACTTGAAGAGTTTTAAAGTATGTGATACTTGTTCCGTTTTAAACGTATAAGTCCCTTGGATAGGAAATTGTTTTTGGCTAAGGTATAAAGTGAACATAACGGCTTTATGGGAAGTTAGTTATATTTGCTTTATGGAAAGGTAAATGACTTGATTTTAGTGAAAAGGCAACTTGTTTTAAAGGTACCAATTGCTTAAGGTTTTTAATAAAGAAGTCACTTGATTTAGAAGCCGGTAATTGTATTTCTAAAAAGGTATTGTGACTTGTCTTGAAAGGTGGATAGGACTTGATACTATAGTTGTTAGTATCTGGGAAGTTTTATTTGAAAAAGCGTCTTTCTAAAGGAATAGAGGTGTGTAGTACGTGGGGTTAAATTCCCGGATTTTTATATGACATTATCGACCCAGAGATGGGCCGGGCAGTATACCTTTACGGGCAGACTACATGACATTATCGACCCAGAGATGGGCCGGGCAGTATACCTTTATGGGCAGACTATATGACATTATCGACCAAGAGATGGGCCGGGCAGTATAACTTTACGGGCAGACTACATGACATTATCGACCCAGAGATAGGCCGGGCAGTATACCTTTATGGGCAGACTATAGGACATTATCGCGTCCCAGATGGGCGGACAAGATACCTTGTGGCGGACTATGTGATCTTATCGCGTCCGGGTTGGGCGGCAAGATAGTGTCCTCGGAAAGTGGCGGACTAGGTTGTGTAAGGTAAGTAGGTTATATGGTAGTGAACTTGATGATTTTCCGAAGTAAGTTCGTAAGGAAGTGACTATACCCTTTATTGAGAAATGGGAAAAGATAATAAGGTACGATTAAGTTCACGAGGGGGTAATGACATGGTAGGCTCAGGTATTTACTTCTTTTACACTTACCCCTGTCATGCTTTTATACAGATATGTTTTAATTGTTGTACCTTATTTCCGTTCCATATTCGGTACCTGTTGTACTGACCCTCTTCGGGGGGCTGCGTTCATGCCCGCAGGTTTTAGGTACCCAGGTTGGTGATCCTTGCTCTTAGGATCTCGGTTCAGTTTTTGGGAGAAAGCTCCATTTGCTCCGGAGGCTTATCCCTTGGTACGGTTTTCCCTGAGGTAGTAGTTCATGTATATTCAGGGGTATGGCGGGGCCCTGTCCCGCCACAGTTGTTATGTTAAAAATTCTTAGAGGTCTGTAGTCACATATTGTGGGTCAGTTTGTAAAGAAAAGGAGGCAACTGCTTCGGTTGTTTTTATATATATATATGTCCAGGAAGGTAGCCCTATCGGCTAACCTGTTGTTTTATTTCTGTTGTTTATTTTATAAGTTCCATGTATGTTCACGATTATCTCGATGTATACTGTAGCGGTGCCTGTAGGGCACCAGCCATGCCCGGTCGGGTCGTGACAAAAGTGGTATCAGAGCAGTTAGTCCTCCGAAAGTGTCTACGCATCGTGTCTAGTAGTCTTGATTATCGTGTGTCAGGCACCACATCTATAATCGTGAGGTCTGCAGGACATTTAGGATTGATTTCCATTCTTCTCTTTCTAAGATCGTGCAAGAGAGTCTTATTAGGTTGAATCCTCTCCGACCTATTCTTATGAAACAGCTTATGCCTCCACTAAGCGGCCAGGCCCGTAAGGGCAAGAGCAGGAGCGCGCAGAGGTACGCAGAGGTTACGGGACTCGGCACGAACTATGCCAGGGTAGTAGGCGGGCGGCGAGTTCAGCCATGCCGCGATTAGAGAGCGAGACCGGCAAGAGCTCCAGAGGTTCCGTGCCGCCCCGCAGCCTGGCGGTCACGAGAGATTATGGAGAACAAATTAGACTATTGACCAAGATAGTAGAGGCGAGCGACAGCGCAGTGCAACTAACCCTAGAGGCGAACCATGGATCCGAGATTTTCGGGTTGTCATCCACCGAGTTTTATGGTTCGAGGTCCGGCGAGGATCCGCAGGAGTTCATTCGGCAGCCAATGGACCATGCAGTTCTTAGGGCGTCGAGACCGAGTGCATACGCTAGCCTTCTTACCGTTGCGCGATATTGCGTTGAACTGGTTTGAGTCATGGTTGCTTTCGAGGTGATGATGCTCTTCCAAATGTTTGGGAGTAGTTTACTGAGGCCTTCATGGATCACTTCTGCCTCCCGAGATGAGAGAGCCGGGTAGACATTCTTGACCTTGAGGCGTAACTGAGGACCGCTGCGAGTATAGCTTGAGTTTGACTGGCGAGACATGCATACTATTGTAGCGATATGGCGGATAGGGTTCATCGTTATGTGATGGGGCTTGACCGTCATATGATTACCGCATGCTTAGCGTGGCTCTTCACCCGGTATGGACATCGCCAGATGCAGCCTATGCGCAGGGATAGAGAATAGAGAGGAGGACCGTAATGATTCGTGCCACCAAGAGGCCGTGACATCGTGTCTCAGGCGCTGAGGCGACACCTCGAAGAGACTAGGTCTGATGCAGCAAAGACCGAGTGCTCCTCCACGCTTTTCCGCGAGGTTTTTACAACCCCGGGAATGCAGGGCTACCAGTCTCTAGAGCTTGAGTCTCGGGAGATGGAGGTTCCGATCGGTCGAGGCCACTCGTGCCTCAACGCCCATGTGGTAGGTTACATTCTGGGTATGTCGCACGGCAGGTGCTTGTTTTTCTTGTGGTCGTTTAGGCCATATGTTAAGAGAGTGTCCTTAAAGAGGGGTCTGGTGGGACAAACACGATCTTTGGATCAGTTGCGGGTTCTTCGCCTTCAATAGCTAGGCAGGATGTTCATGCACCGACAGGCCGTGGCAGAGGTCGTGGTGGAAGTTCCCAGTATTAGCGGTCCTTTGAACCGCCTATATGATTTCAGGTATGTCTTTGGCCCTGTAGAAACTTGTATGCATGATAAAGTTGTGGTATGTTTAAGTTTATGAACAGGTTATATTGAGACTATGTATATATTAGAAGGAGTTGGAAGTACGAAAAGATAATCTCTTTTGGGCTTATGATGGACAGATATGCGTGTGCGAGGCATTAGGGCCATGTGTGGCATTTTTGGTATGTCGGGGTTGTGAAAGGAAACTATGTCGCTAATGGTAAGTTTGACTCCGAAAGAACATTCGGGGACGAATTTTTCTAAGGGGGGAAGAATGTTACACCCCGTATTTACAAGACATGTTTTAAGAACGTACGTAAGAACTCACAAGTGCTAAGATGTGAGACTTGTAAAAATTTATCGGGATTATGAAATTTTCGGGAAACGTATTATTGTGACGAATGGGAGGGCGACCCCCCCTTATGATGCCTTGGTCGAATTTAGGCATGGCCAATATGGTCATTTACCATAAGTCTTGGATGACTAATGTCTTGCAAGTTGTGGCATGAGAATGTTGACTAAGTCAAAGGTCAATTAGTCTTGATATTTAGTAAGACTTCATCTAAACCACCCATTTGGTTACATCTTAACCCTCCATGTCCCTTTATTATTACTACTAGTAGCAAGAGAGAGCCAACACTTAGCCACATTTTCACAAAAATTGGAAGAACATGAGCAAGAGCTCTCGGGTTCACTATAGGGAAAAAAGAAAAAAAATTGTTTCTTGTCCATTTAACTCCACACTTTAAACCAAGGTTCTTGAGGGTAGTGTAAGCATATCTCAATAGAAAAATCTTGGAAAAAGAGAGTTTACTGTTAGTCAGAAAACTAAAACCTAGTGGCTTTCTAGGTTTTGGATTAGAAGTTGAAGGAAAATTGTTGGTGTTGTTCTAAGGGTCTCAAGTAGCGGATTGAAGTATCTTGAAGAGGCTCTAGATTGCTAAGGAGCGACTTTGGTTTTGAAGTTTTGGATTAAGATTCGTTGAGGTATAATCTTGTTCTTTGAAAGTGTTACAAGATTATTTATATTGTTGTTAGCTATACTTGTTGCTAGCATGAAGTATATGTGTTGAAGTTTGTAAGGATTATGGATTGATTGTGGCCTTGGAAATCCGAAATGTAATGTGAGCCATGTAAGTTAGATTACAATTTGATCGTTATTAGAATCGTCGCATGTTATTGACTTAAAGATTATAGTAGTTATAATTGGTTGCGACTTGATATCATGTTATGCTAACAACTTGGATTGAATTGGAAATTGGATAAGAATTAATGTTGTAGTACCTCTATGTAGCCGAATTGGCCAAGTATGTTGTATTGAGTTAATATCGTTTGTGGGGCGGAATTTTACACGTCTAGTAGGCGTGTAATCCCCTATTGTTGATTGCATTGTTTGGGCCTTAAATGTGGCGTGTTTGGTTATTGTATTCGGCCTTGAAAAAGGTGGCATAGTAGTAGAAACAAAGGAGGTGCTGTCCGATTTTCCGTAGAATTTGGCGACTTAGCACTTAGAATATTCTACGTTTGAAGTAAGAGGTTAATGGACGTATTGTGACCATGATAGGTTGAAGAACTAAGTATAGCGTATCCTACTTGAAGAATGGAATAGCTCAATGTTGATGTACTTTGGAGCATTTTGCTACTTGTCGACAATCGTCGCGAGGTATGTGAACCTCTTCCTTCCTTTGGCATGATTCTATGTATGGAATATACCTGTGGTATCATTTCATGTTTCCTTCTACTCTTAGAAGTTAAGAGGTAGTTGTGTGGTTTACTCTATGTAGAACTTTTCCTATCTTTTGAGCATGACTAGTTGCACGTATGTAGTACGGTAGACGAACAACACCTTGATATCCTTTACTAGTTTTATGAATTAGCCAAGTCGGGTGAGTTAGGAGATTAACTCATTTCTTTGAAAGAATAAAGGATGTCTTAAGTATTATTAAAGTTAAGGGACTTGAAGAGTTTTAAAGTATGTGATACTTGTTCCGTTTTAAACGTATAAGTCCCTTGGATAGGAAATTGTTTTTGGCTAAGGTATAAAGTGAACATAACGGCTTTATGGGAAGTTAGTTATATTTGCTTTATGGAAAGGTAAATGACTTGATTTTAGTGAAAATGCAACTTGTTTTAAAGGTACCAATTGCTTAAGGTTTTTAATAAAGAAGTCACTTGATTTGTGTTCTGTGAATTGTATTTCTAAAAAGGTATTGTGACTTGTCTTGAAAGGTGGATAGGACTTGATACTATAGTTGTTAGTATCTGGGAAGTTTTATTTGAAAAAACGTCTTTCTAAAGGAATAGAGGTGCGTAGTACGTGGGGTTAAATTCCCAGATTTTTATATGACATTATCGACCCAGACGGGCCGCAAAGATACCTTACGCGCACTACATGACATTATCGACCCGAGACGGGCCGGGCAAGATACCTTTATGGGCGACTATATGACATTATCGACCCAGACGGGCCGGGCGATATCTTTACGCGCACTATATGACATTATCGACCCATAGACGGGCCGCAAAGATACCTTACGCGCACTACATGACATTATCTATCACGACCGATCCCGCCCGCGGATCGTGCCTTACCCGCACCCTAGTGATACAACATCAGAGTAAACCAGCGGAAAATAAAACTTTAAACAAGAAACAAGATATATATCATAAAACAGGCCAACCAAACGGTTACCTTCCAATAAAATATATATATAAACAACTCTTTCAAACGAACAGTTTAATCCTTTTTACAAACCCTGCCCACAACAAGATTACTGCACTTAAGAGTTTTTATACAACATGACGGACAGGGCCCGCCATACCACGAATGTACAAGAACCTACAACTCGTGGTAACATACCAAAAGATAAGCCTCAGGGAACGGAGCTTCCTAACGCCGAACTGTGATCCTAAGAGCGAGGATCAACTATCACGTACTCCTACCGCGGCATGAACGCAGCTTCAAGGAGGTCGATAACAGTACCAAGTATGTGAAATCAAAATATCGCAGCTTAAATCATAACACTATAAAAGCAGAGACATGTATGATAACCAAAATACAATACGCAACATAAAAGTTAGCCAAGTCGTGACTCACGCCTCAAAGTCATCACTCAATATATAACTATGGGTCTCACGCCCACAACATCAATCATGTTCGCATCACGCCACATGCCCGAATTCTGCAGACGGCGTACATGTCCATGATGCAACAATAAAAACAATGCCGCACGCCACATGCCCCGGACTCGTGACGGTGCGTATACGTCCATGTAACATCAACAACAATATACTGGGTGGTCAACCCTGCCACATGGCCACGTGCCCCCGGAATTCTGCATCGATGCAGACACGCCCACGTAACAATAATAACCATATATCGGGCAATCAACCCTGCCGCATGGCCACATGCCCCGACTCAGACGGTGTAGACATGTCCATGTAGCAATAATAACAATATATCTCACAGCCAGGCTATCACAAGCAAGCACAAGCAAATTACCATACTTCTAGACTTTCATAAAAAAATCCATTCTTTATCAAGGAGTCACCTGATATCAACATTTGCACAACAAAGGCTATCTCAACAAGCATAGGCGAGTTACACAACAACAAGCATAGGCAAGTTATACAACAACAAGAATAGGAAAGTTAGACATAACTCAAGGTACTTCCATTTTATATCAAAGTCCGGTTTTAACCTAAAGTACTACGACGTTAAATTCCTTTTAAAGAGATCCATTCCTTTTATAAAGGTCACCCGATACCCGTAGTATAAAAATAGAGTGACTCACATTTTTAGGTAAACCAAAACACTTTCCTTTTTAACAACATTCTTTCCCCTAAAGTTCCAGTTTGCCTAATTTCAATTACTCAGGTCTCTTTATTTTAGAAAAGTTTCATAGTTCATAGTCTTAATCAATTAAGAATATAATTCTCTTTTAAACAATCTGAGAAACATATGTCTTATACATGAGCTGTTTATTCTTGTTTACAACAACATTGTTACAGCAGCCATGATCTAGGAAATGTAATAAAATTTTGTCTTATCTTAGCTTCTATGCAGATGGAGGTTTCTACTGGTTTTAATAACAATTAGTTATTTGTCAATACACTTTCCTTTATTAGCGCTGTTGTGGTTTGCTCGACACTTATTCTCATTTCCAAATCAAGAAACATTATTCTTTTAAAACCAAGTACTCATTACTCGCGAATGAGGTTTCACGACACCTTTAACAAAATGTTAATAACCAAGTAAAACAAGTTAAGTCTCTTATCTTTCAAGATCAAGTCTCTTAACTTCTACAATCAATAAACCAATCTTTTACCTACATAGAGTCGTTATAACTAACTTCCCATAAAGCTATTATAACACCCTATGTTTTAAACCAACCAACTCATTTAGCACATGTACGTCTACTGTACTACATAGTTTACAAGGCATCATGCTAGAAAGGATAGGAAGAGGTTCACATACCTCGCGACGAGTATCGACAATAAGCATAACGCTCCACAGTACTGTAACCCGGCTAGCCTTTTCCACTCTTCAAGTAGAATACGCTACTCGTAGTACTTCCACCTATAAGGCCACAAACGTCTATTAACTTCTAACCGCATGGTTCCATATTCTACGTAAAATTAAAGACCTCCCCGCCACCGCGTAATTCTCCGCCTCTATCGAGGCCGGCTACCAAGCCAACCGTGGGGTTATACGCCTAACCTGACGTATACAATTCTACTAAACAAGAATACCCAAGTCTATCAGAATACACCCTATGTAATTACAGTTCAGTTCTTTTCTTTATTATTCAGGCTTAAGTCGAAAGACATTGCCAATAAATACGTTCAGTTCTATATATAGTATACTTCAACTATATATTCCTACAACATGTAATTTCCAATTACAATAAGGGGGACAAGATTATTTACCTCGATAAGTCCAAAATTATCCGAGATAAAAAGTCGATCCTGAGCAAGGTTTAGCTCCTACTCCGTGCGCTCCAATCCGCTCCAAACAACCCTTAGAAGTTCTAACCAACTTCTACTTAAATACTTCAACCAACTAAGAAGATTTCCTTAGGGTTTCGGTTTGAGACTAAAAGGACAAAAGGTAGTATTTCCGGGCTCTACGTATAGAGGTAACTTTTGGAATACTACAAGGTAAAGGCTAAGGTATTTTGGGCATTATAACAATACTTGGAGAGTATTTCTACCACGAGGGGGGGTGTATTATACGAAACAACTAGGCTAGGGGGGGTACCCCTCGGCTAGACACTACAACGGGGGAGGGGGAGGCTCTCGCCAAGGGCTCACAAAGGGGAGGAGGACTCTTGGACGAGAATACAACTCAAGAGGGAGGAGAGGACTCAAGACTTGGAAGATTTTGGATGAAGAAGTCTTCAAGCTTAGGGGTATTTATAGGAAAACCAAAGCCAACCAATGGCCAAGATCAAGCCATGTGCAAGGCAAGTGTAAGGCCAAGATCAAGCCAAGTGCACCCTAACCCTACTCCACAAAACAAGGCAAAACAAGGCACAAAACAAGGCCATAAAGTCATGCCCAATCGCCCGAGGTTGCCGCCTGTTTCTAATGTGAGGTGACACATGTCACCCTCCCGCTGGTCCAAAATGTTTCGCCTCTCGGAAAAATCCGCAAAAATAATAAATGACATAGCCGGAATTTTCCTACACAAGCCGTGGAAACGTTTAGTCAAAACGACTCTAACCGGTGTTGTGCACAAAATTCGGTCCAATGCCTAACTTTAAGGCTCAAATTTCTACGCACGCCCCACGCATATACTGGAAATACTGGTATAACATTCTTCCCTTAGAAACATTCATCCCGAATGTTCCTTCTCAAACAGATAACGATGAAGTTCCTTCTAACAAGTTGCCAACGCCACACCCGCCACAAACACACGCACAAATACTTAAACCCAAGCCAACGGAGGACTACCTCTAACATCACAACAAGCCTCCACCTATGGTTTAAAGAGTGCTCCTCGCACCTCACTTCACAAAAGAAATGATCACTCCCGTTCTCATAACACAGTTCGCTCTTCCTTACTCGTCGCACTTCTTGTACACTTGAACTCTTTCTAGTACACATACCATACTCTAGTCATCGCCAGCCTTTCCAAAATCTCTCGAGTCACTACCTCCAAACTTGGTCATCTTACTAACCTCGTCTTCTTTAAGGTCATTTCCGTCTTCACGAACCGCTTCGTCGAACATATCCACGAACTCATACGATGGTCACCTAAATCGGGGCCTAGCACCTCGTGACCTACCATCCGGCGGGACCACCCAGAATCGACCACCTAATCCGCTACGGTTGACCCGCACACGCCTCAACCCGACCCTCCGTCGCGCCAACTCTTGCTCCTCGACACGGAACAATCTTACTAATTCACATCATGAAAGCTACCACTTCCATTTTACACAACCCAAGGAATTCCCACAATAACTCCACGTATACTACGACTCGATAAAGGTCAAACATAAAATAAATCTTTTACACAAGACGACCTTACCTCTAAGGTCTCAATCGTGAAATAGTCTAAGGTTCACACTTACCACACCCCCAGGCTTACCCTTCTACACTAACCAGGTTTCTAAATCACATTTTAGCACAAAGCTATCCGAACATAACACTAAACACATCGCGATAAAAACTCTAGAGGTTAAGGATATACTGTCTCTACCGCTTTCTAATCACCGTCACGCCTGCAGGCATAGCGGTAGTGAAGGTGATGAACCACCATCGATCACGGTCGAGTCGTAACATCCGTGCTACCCTTGGTCGGACAGCTCGCAAATGGCCCCGCTGCCGCAAAATAACAAGCTCCTTGGCACCACGACACCCCGAAATGGTCTACCACATCGACCACACCGAGGTAGGGTGATCGCGTCGCCAACACCCCTACTTCCTGAAACTCAACTCGAGCCACGATGTCACGACCAACCGGCCCGTGGATCGTGCCTTACCGGGCACCCTGGTGATACAACATCAGAGTAATCAGCGGAACATAAGACGATAACATGAAATAACAAGAAGTATGAAACAATAGTCTGAGAAAACTTGCCTTACGGCATATATATAAATCAATTTAAAACCGAACAGTTACATCCCATTACAACTCTGCCCACAACAGTACTACAGACCTCTAAGAATGATACGACAACAATGGCGGGACAGGGCCCCGCCAAACCCCTGAATGCAAACACCTACTACGGCGGACTATACCACCGATAAGTCTCCGAGAAACGGAGCTTCCCAAACGCTGACCGTGACCGAGAGCTAGGATCAACGATCGTGTACCTCAACTCGCGGCATGAACGCGGCCCCGGGGAGGTCGATAACAGTACCAAGTATGTGAAACTAAAAATACTGTAAATGAAATCATAGTAGTCTATATAAAGCGGGAGACATGTATGATAACCAAAACTACGATTCACAATAAATAGCGGTATGTCAAGTCAGGGACTCAAGAACTCAAAGTCATCATAAAAAACGTACGGTGTAAGTACGAAGGCATAGCCTACTACTAAAACCCACAAGACAAACAAGGTCGTAAATCAGATCATGAGATCTGCTCTGCACCGTCACATGATCAAAGCCGCCACTCGCCCGCATATCTAATGCGCGCGTCAGCCCCGAACTTCCCATAGCTCCGCACGGGCCACCCAATAGCCCGCGTGAGGTATTCCCGCATCGAGGGTAGCTACTCCCGGCGCCCGGACTCGCCGTCCGCATGGCCACAAAGACCGCATGACCACAAGGGCCGCAAACTAACCTGGAACTCTCGTAGCTCCGCATAGGCCATACAGACCTGCATAAGGTATTCTCGAATCATAGGTCACTAGACCCGCCTGAGTCTACCCCGCATCGGAGGGCAGCTTAACCCCCGGAATCATGAGTGATATAATATCATCATAACAGCTTATCGTTAAACAACCTAAGCACAACAAGGAAAAACCCCTTTACACAAACATCACAAGATACTAACTCACGTAGCATCCTAACATGTTTACTTATCAAGTCAACAAGAAAGTATTACAAGACTATCACAAATCAATACAATCAAGTTATTCACACAAGGTACTTTCTACATTATGATTAACCAGGTCGGGTATCTATTCCCAAAGTACTTCATACATTATCTTTTAAAAGATACGTTACGTTTACAAAAGTCACACAATACCCGTAGTATATGAAAATAGAGTGATTATCTTTTGAAGTAAATCAAAACACTTCTCTTCGTAAAATCATGTAACGACATTCTTTTCCAAATGTTTCAGGTTTGCCTAATTTCAAATGTTCACGTTTCTTATTTTAGAAAGGTTTCGTAGTTCATAATTTTAATCACTTAATGATATAATTCTCCTTTAAAGGCAATTTGAGAAACATGTGTCTGATACGTGAGTAGGTTATTCTTGTTTATAACAATCATATTTAAGCAGCCATGATCTAGGAAATGTAACATCATTTTGTCTCATCTTAGTTTCTATGCAGATGGAAGTTTCTACTGGTTTTACTAATACATTATTAGTCAAAACATTTCCTTTATTAGCGATGTGGTTTGTTCGATACTTATTCGATTTTCGAAATCAAGAAACATTATTTCTTTTAAAATCAAGTACTCATTACTCGCGAATGAGGTTTTACAACATTTTTAACAAAATGTTAATTACCAAGTAAAACAAGTTAAGTCTCTTATCTTTAAGATTAAGCCTCTTAACTTTTAAAATTAGTAAACCATTCTCTTTACCACTCTTAAAACGTTATACCTAACTCCCCATAAAGCTAGTATAACTCTTCTTTATTATCACACATCAAGTCAGTTACCTTTTAAAACCACAAAGCATTTTACACATGTACGTCTACCGTACTACATAGTTATACACATATCATGCTAGAAAAGGTAGGAAGAGGTTCACATACCTCGCGACGATTATCGACTAATAGCAAAACGCCCAAGTACCTCAAACCGTCGGCTACTCCTTAAGCCAAGTAGATCGCGCCACGCATGGTACTTCAACCTATAAGGCCACGCGCGCTTATTAACATCTAGATCATATTGTAGAACATTCCACGTAAAATTTGGCGACCTCCCCTTCCCGCAAACAGCGTAAATCTCCTCCTCTATCGGGGCCGGCTACCAAGCCAACCAGGGGGGGTGGGTTATACGTATAATCCGGACGTGCACAATTCTACTTCACAGTAATGCTACACAAGTCTCATCAGTAATACACCCTATGTAATTACCTCAAGATTTTCTTAAAATTCAGGCTTAAGTCAAAAGACATTGCCGCACAATGTTGTTCAGTTCTATATATAGTATACTTCAACTATATATTCCTACAACATGTAATTTCCAATTACAATAGAAGGTCAAGAGTGTTTACCTCGATAAGCCAAAAAATTATCCGAGTTTAAATGTCGATCCTGAGCAAGGTTTAGCTCCTACTCCGTGCGCTCCGACCCGCTCCAAACAACCCTTAGAAGTTCTAACCAACTTCTACTTATAACTTCAACTATGGGTGAAGATTTACTTAGGGTTTCGTTTTTGGATCGAGGAAGTATAATAGTATTTTCTGGGCTTTTGTAAAAGTGTAACCTTGGGAATACTACAAGGTATTTGGGCCAAGGTATTTGGGCATTACAACAATACTTGGAGAGTATTTCTATACCAAAAAAAAGGGTATTATACGAAGACAACTAGGCTAGGGGTGTACCCCACGGCCAACCCCACTAAGAGGGGGGGGACCCTCGGCTAAAACCTCACAAGGGGGAGGGGGACGAGAACTATAGAGGGAGGGGGGGAGAGCTTTCAAGACTTAGCACAATTTTGGATGAAGAAGTTCATCAAAGGGGAGGGGTATTTATAGGTCAAGCCATGGCTAACCAATGGCCAAGATCAAGCCAAGTGTGGTGCAAGTGTAGGGCCAAGATTTGGACAAGTGTGTGTGGGTCCCACTTTATCAATCAACACACAAAATATCCTACCAACCCCAATGGTCCAATTCGGCTCATGTCCGCCCCTCACGTCCGCCAATGAGAGGGTGCCAAGTGGCGCCCTCTTGTTGGTCCAACATGTTTCGTCTCTCGGAAAAATCCGCAAAAATTAAAAATGACATAGCCGTATTTTTCCCTTCGCATGTTGTGTAAAACGTTTCGTCTAAAAACGACTCTAATCGGGTGTTGTGAACAAATAATTTTCGGCCAAGCCAACTTTAAAGTCCAAACTTTTCTACGTACGTCCTTACGTACATACTCTGGAAATACGGGGTATAACATTCTCCCCTCCTTAGAAACATTCGTCCCGAATGTTCCTTCTAAGTCTCAAAACAAACGCGTGCCGGTATAGTCTTCACTACTATTCTTACGAGAACAAACCTGCCACACATGGCCACAGAAACACCCGCGCAAATACCTCCATCCAAGTCCACGAGGAAACACCTCTAACATTACCACAAACACCTCTCTCCGGGGTCTAAAATATACTTCCTTCGCACCTTCTCCTTACAAAAGAAATGATCACATATATGCTCGCCATACATGCTCGCTTCTCCCTTTACTCGTCGTGATACCACTTTTGTCACTTTGCCGCGAGGTTCTAGTGTCACCGGCGACCAACAAATGGTGCCGGCCGTACGCGATCCACGAAATTGGTCGTACACTCGAACTCGTACCACATTTCGAATCGCTTGCTTCCAAAACTCAGGTTACTATCTCTAATGTGGTCATCATTAATCGAACACTGCGGATGGATCTCCGATACTTTCTGATCATAACCATCTGAAAGACCAGACGTCTTCGCCTCCTAAGTCGGACGGCAAATGCTAACATATAAGCAACCGGCCTATTCTTCACATGAACTCAAAGGGCCCAAGTAACTCGGGCTAAGTTCCTCTGTTTTCCAAAACTCGCCACACCCAACCCGGTGGTACTTCCAAGAAGACCGACCGTCAACCTGAACTCTAAGCGTCGTGCCGATTATCCGCACGATTTCTCTGAGCTGCCAGAACCTCTTCTAGACAAGCTTTACCCTATCCACAGTCTGCTGGAACAAGCCTGAACCAACTATCTGAATCTTGCCAACATCGAACCAATCGACCGCCGACTTACACTCCCGCCGTACAAGGCTTCATAAGGCGACATCAGAACACCGAAATGGTAGCTAAAACACTCCTTCAACAGAGACAATAATTCCCACAACTACCCCCGAAATCCACACACCGCCAGAGGCGAATGCGATTCGAGACTACTGAGTTCTTAACCTCGCGGTAAAACTTCCGTAAACAAAACAGCCGTACCACTGGCTCCACTGTCATCATAAGGTGAAGGTAGGCACCCTGCAGCCTTACAACCTTTACGATAAATCAACACTGCGAGTAAGCGGTCTTTGCTAGAAAACAAGGCGGTGACCTCGCCGGCCCGACTCTTGGTCGAATCGTCCACGAACTCGTCTGACTGGTTAACTAAACTTGGGCCTAACACCTCATAACCCTAACCCAAAGCGACCACCACAAACTGACCCCACCACCATACAGCCGCGGGTTGACCCGCAACATGGCCTCAACCCGACCGAAATGCGCAAACGCTAGCTCCCGAAGGAAAACTCTCACTAATCACGCACGAAAACCTAGCGGTCTTCTTAGCTCAACTACCCTCTTCATTCCACACTATTCGGGGACTTATCCCAAAAACATAGCCCACGTGCACTATGCACTCCGATAAGAGGTTAAGCGTAAAAATATAAATCTTTTACCCAAGATGGCTTTGCCTCTAAGGTCTCTCTACGTAAAAGCTCTAAGGCTCACACTTTCCCTTATCCCCAATCCTTCCTGGTTACTAACGATGATTTCTAATCACAATACACTTATGTTATCTGAACAACACTTAAGATATACTCATCTCATCATACGTACTAATCTCTAGAGGGTTAAGGATATATCTATATCTACTGCTTCACTCCCCTTAGTCGTTCTAATCCAACTTGCCGTGAGGCGCCTAGCTAAGGAAGATGACGAACTACCCACCGATCCTGAAGGCTAAGTCCTCCTGAGGACACTCTTTCGACATCAGATCTCGACGGTCAGGTACCACAAGTACCAACTAAAAGACGGCGTTCCGGGATGGCGTCACATCGCGTGAATACCTGGGAGCATCAATCCGGTGTTTGGAACTACGTGTAGGCGTGAACCTAAGCTCGAGCTCGATCAACTCCTGCATACCCCGAACGTCCTGAACCCCGGGAGGACCATTCTGCACTGGTGGAGGTGCATATCTAATCTGTTGGTGAGGTGACTCGACTCGAAAGTTACCAAAGGACCTTGCTGCTCGGCCTCTTACATTCGCCCGTTAACCCGTTGATCTCTACGTTTCTTGGCCTTGCGCATAAGCCCGCATACGTGCCATGCTCAGCCTAAGCGAAGAATTACTCTTGTACAACCTCTCTTAGATAGTCATCAAGACTCGCGGTACATCGGTATACTCTCGTAGCCAAATCCATAGCTAATGTGAGGTTGTCTCTTTGCAATCTATATTCTCTGTTCGGCCGTGGATTTGCGTTCAAATGTCATGGCCGCAGTAGGAACTGCTGCCGCCGTACTAAACTCTGCTGGGGCTGGTGACGTAGCATAACTTCCCGAACGAAGCACCTAACTCAGGTGATGGTTGGGCTGTGCCTCGTAACCTACGAACTCTGCTCGCAGCCTCGCCGCTTTGCGCCTCCTGGGCGGGTTGCCTGCGAGGCATAGCGGTAAGGGAAAGAAATACGTGAGAGGGTCCAACTTACAACACGGCTCTAAGGCACGATCTCGGAGTGAGAAGAATAGAAACCAATCCTAAATATCCTATAGCCTCACGATTATTGGTGTGGTGCACAACACACCGATAATCAAGACTTCACGGATACGATGTAGACACTTTCCGAGGATTAATCGCTCGATACAACTTTTGTCACGACCGAACCCGCCCGTGGATCGTGCCTACCAGGCACCCTAGTGATACAACATCGAGTAATCACGAACATAAGACGATAACATGAAATAACAAGAAGTATGAAACAATAGTGCGAGAAAACTTGCCTTACGGCATATATATAAATCAATTTAAAACCGAAACTTACATCCCATTACAACTCGCCACAACAAGCATTACTACGGACCTCTAAGAATGATACGACAACAATGGCGGACAGGCCCCGCCAAACCCCGAATGCAAACACCTACTACGACGGGACTATACCACTGATAAGTCTCCGAGAAGCGGAGCTTCCCAAACGCCGAATCGGACTCGAGAGCTAGGATCAACGATCGTGTACCTCAACCTGGCATGAACGCAGCCCCAAGGAGGTCGATCATAACAGTACCAAGTATGTGAAACTAAAAATATCAGAAATGAAATCATAGTAGTCTATATAAAGCGGGAGACATGTATGATAACCAAAACTACAATTCACAATAAATAAGCGATGTCAAGTCGGGACTCACGCCTCAAAGTCATCATAAAACCGCACGGTAAGTACGAAGGATAGCCGACTACTAAAACCCACAGTACAAACAAGGTCAAATCAGATCATGAGATCTGTCTGCACCGTCACATGATCAAAGCCGCCACTCGCGCAGATCTAATGCGCGTCTAGCCTGGAACTTCCCATAGCTCTGCATGGGCCACTCCAACGCCCGCATGAGGTATTCCCCGCATCGGTAGCTACTCCGGCAGCGTCTGGACTCGCCGTCCGCAGCCACAAAGACCGCATGACCACAAGCGGCCGCAAACTAACCCGAACTCTCGTAGCTCGCGTAGGCCATACTGACTGCATAAGGTATTCTCGAATCATAGGTCACTAGACCCGCTGAGTCTACCCCAGACGGAGGGCACTTAACCCTAATCATGAGTGATATAATATCATCATCATGACAGCTTATCGTTAAACAACCTAAGCACAACAAGGAAAAACCCCTTTACACAAACATCACAAGATACTAACTCACGTAGCATCCTAACATGTTTACTTATCAAGTCAACAAGAAAGTATTACAAGACTATCACAAATCAATACAATCAAGTTATTCACACAAGGTACTTTCTACATTATGATTAACCAGGTCGGGTATCTATTCCCAAAGTACTTCATACATTATCTTTTAAAAGATACGTTACGTTTACAAAAGTCACACAATACCCGTAGTTTATGAAAATAGAGTGATTGTCTTTTGAAGTAAATCAAAACACTTTTCTTCGTAAAATCAAGTAACGACATTCTTTTCCAAATGTTTCAGGTTTGCCTAATTTCAAATGTTCACGTTTCTTATTTTAGAAAGGTTTCGTAGTTCATAATTTTAATCACTTAATGATATAATTCTCCTTTAAAGGCAATTTGAGAAACATATGTCTGATACGTGAGTAGGTTATTCTTGTTTATAACAATCTTATTTAAGCAGCCATGATCTAGGAAATGTAACACCATTTTGTCTCATCTTAGTTTCTATGCAGATGGAAGTTTCTACTGGTTTTACTAATACATTATTAGTCAAAACATTTCCCTTTATTAGCGCTGCTGTGGTTTGTTCGATACTTATTCTGATTTTTGAAATCAGTAAAACATTATTGCTTTTAAAATCAAGCACTCATTACTCGCGAATGAGGTTTTACAACATTTTTAACAAAATGTTAATTACCAAGTAAAACAAGTTAAGTCTCTTATCTTTAAGATTAAGCCTCTTAACTTTTAAAATCAGTAAACCATTCTCTTTACCACTCTTAAAACGTTATACCTAACTCCTCATAAAGCTAGTATAACTCTTCTTTATTATCACACATCAAGTCAGTTACCTTTTAAAACCACAAAGCATTTTACACACGTACGCGTACCGTACTACATAGTTATACACATATCATGCTAGAAAAGGTAGGAAGAGGTTCACATACCTCGCGACGATTATCGACTAATAGCAAAACGCTCAAGTACCTCAAACCGCTGGCTACCTTAAGCCAAGTAGATCGCGCCACGCGTGGTACTTCAACCTATAAGGCCACGCGCATTAACATCTAGATCATATCGTAGAACATTCCACGTAAAATTCGCAAGACTTCCCCGCAACAAACAGAAATCTCCTCATCTATCGGGCGGCTACCAAGCCAACCGGGGGTTATACGTCTAATCCGACGCACAATTCTACTTCACAAGAATGCTACACAAGTCTCAGAATACGCCCCTATGTAATTACAGCTCAAGATTTTCTTAAAATTCAGGCTTAAGTCAAAAGACATTGCCGCACAATGTTGTTCAGTTCTATATATAGTATACTTCAACTATATATTCCTACAACATGTAATTTCCAATTACAATAGAAGGTCAAGAGTGTTTACCTCGATAAGCCCAAAATTATCCGAGTTTAAATGTCGATCCTGAGCAAGGTTTAGCTCCTACTCCGTGCGCTCCGACCCGCTCCAAACAACCCTTAGAAGTTATAACCAACTTCTACTTATAACTTCAACTATGGGTGAAGATTTACTTAGGGTTTCGTTTTTGTGACTGAGGGAAGTATAATAGTATTTTCGGGCTTTTGTAAAAGTGTAACCTTGGGAATACTACAAGGTATTTGGGCATTACAACAATACTGGAGAGTATTTCTATACCAAAAAAAGGGTATTATACGAAGACAACTAGGCTGGGGTACCACTACCAACCCCACTAAGAGTGGGAAACTCTCGCCAAGGGGACCCTCGGCTAAAACCTCACAAGGGGGAGGGGGACGAGAACTATAGAGGGAGGGGGAGAGCTTTCAAGACATAGCACAATTTTGGATGAAGAAGTTCATCAAAGGGAAGGGGTATTTATAGGTCAAGCCATGGTTAACCAATGGCCAAGATCAAGCCAAGTGTGGTGCAAGTGTAGGGCCAAGATTTGGACAAGTGTGTGTGGGTCCCACTTTATCAATCAACACACAAAATATCCTACCAACCCCAATGGTCCAATTCGGCTCATGTCCGCCCCTCACGTCCGCCAATGAGAGGGTGCCAAGTGGCGCCCTCTTGTTGGTCCAACATGTTTCGTCTCTCGGAAAAATCCGCAAAAATTAAAAATGACATAGCCGGAATTTTCCCTTCGCAAGTTGTGTAAAACGTTTCGTCGAAAAACGACTCTAATCGGGTGTTGTGAACAAATAATTTTCGGCCAAGCCAACTTTAAAGTCCAAACTTTTCTACGTACGTCCTTACGTACATACTCTGGAAATACGGGGTATAACATTCTCCCCTCCTTAGAAACATTCGTCCCGAATGTTCCTTCTAAGTCTCAAAACAAACGCGTGTCAGTATAGTCTTCACTACTATACTTACGAGAACAAACCTGCCACACATGGCCACAGAAACACCCGCGCAAATACCTCCATCCAAGTCCACGAGGAAACACCTCTAACATTACCACAAACACCTCTCTCCGGGGTCTAAAATATACTTCCTTCGCACCTTCTCCTTACAAAAGAAATGATCACATATATGCTCGCCATACATGCTCGCTTCTCCCTTTACTCGTCGTGATACCACTTTTGTCACTTTGCCGCGAGGTTCTAGTGTCACTCCGGCGACCCAACAAATGGTACCGCCGTACGCGATCCCTGAGGCTGTCGTACACTCGAACTCGTACCACATTTCTGATACTGCTTCCGTTTCCAAAACTCGGGGTTACTATCTCGTATGTGGTCATCATTAACTGGGAACACTCTGGATGGATCTCCGATACTTTCCTGATCATAACCATACGAAAGACCAGACGTACTGCCTCCTAAGTCGGACGACAAATGCTAACATATAGGCAACCTGGCCTATTCTTCACATGAACTCAAAAGGGCCCAAGTAACTCGGGCTAAGTTCCCTCTGTTTTCCAAAACTCGCCACACCCAACCCGGGGTGGTACTTCCAAGAAGACCGACCGTCAACCTGAACTCTAAGCGTCGTCGCCGATTATCCGCACGATTTCTCTGAGCTGCCAGAACCTCTTCTAGACAAGCTTTACCCTATCCACAGTCTGCTGGAACAAGCCTGAACCAACTATCTGAATCTTGCCAACATCGAACCAATCGACCGGCGACTTACACTCCCGCCCATACAAGGCTTCATAAGGCGACATCCGAACACTGAAATGGTAGCTAAAAACACTCCTTCAACAGGAGACAACAATTCCCACAACTACCCCTGAAATCCACACACTGGCCCGAGGGCGAATGCGATTCTGAGACTCACCTGAGTTCTTAACCCTGCTTGGTAAAACTTCCAGAAACAAAAACAGCCGTACCCTGGGCTCCACTGTCTGTCATAAGGTGAAGGTAGGCACCCCGTGCAGCCTTACAACCTTTCTGATAAATCAACACTGCCGAGTAAACGGTCTTTGCTAGAAGACAAGACGGCTGACCTCCTCGGCCCGACTACTGGTCGAATGCATCCACGAACTCATACGCTGGTTAACTAAACTTGGGCCTAACACCCTCATAACCCTAACCCAAAGCGGGACCACCACAAACTGACCCCACCACCATACAGGCCGCGGGTTGACCCGCAACATGGCCTCAACCCGACCCGGCAATGCGCAAAACGCTAGCTCCCCGAAGGAAAACTCTCACTAATCACGTTACGAAAACCTAGCGGTCTTCTTAGCTCAACTACCCTCTTTCATTCCACACTACTCAGGGACTTATCCCAAAAACATAGCCCACGTGCACTATGCACTCCGATAAGGGTTAAACGTAAAAATATAAATCTTTTACCCAAGATGGCTTTGCCTCTAAGGTCTCTACGTAAAAAGCTCTAAGGCTCACACTTTCCCTTATCCCCAATCCTTCGTGGTTACTAACCATGATTTCTAATCACAATACACTTATGTTATCTGAACAACACTTAAGATATACTCATCTCATCATACGTACTAATCTCTAGAGGGTTAAGGATATATCTATATCTACTGCTTCACTCCCCTTAGTCGTTCTAATCAAACCTGCCCCGTAGGGCGCCTAGCTAAGGAAGATGACGAACTACCCACCGATCCTGAAGGCTATGTCCTCCTACAAGGACACTCTTTCGACATCAGATCCTGACGGTCGTAGGTACCACAAGTACCAACTAAAAGACGACGTTCCCGGGATGGCGTTCACATCGCTTGAATACCGAGGAACATCAATCCGGCCGGAACTACGTGTAGCGTGAGCCGGAAGCTCGAGCTCGATCAACTCCTGCATACCGAGCGCCACGAACCGGGGAGGACCATTCTGCACTGGTGGATGTGCATAATCTAATCTGCTGGTGAGGTGACTCGCCTCGAAAGTTACCAAAGGACCTTGCTGCTCTGGCCCTCTTCTGCTGTCCTTCGTTAACCCGTTGATCTCTACGTTTCTTGGCCTGTTGCGCATAAGCCCGTACACAGGCCATGCTCAAGCCTAACTGAAGAATTACTCTTGTACAACCCTCTCTTAGATAGTCATCAAGACTCGCGGTACATCGGTATACTCTCTGGTAGCCAAATCCATAGCTAGTAACAGGGTTGTCTCTTTGCAATCTATATTCTCTGTTCCCGGTCGTGGGACTGAAGGTTCAAATGTCATGGCCGCAGTAGGAACTGCTGCCGCCGTACTAAACTCTGCTGGGGCTGGTGACGTAGCATAACTTCCCGAACGAAGCACCTAACTCAGGTGATGGTTGGGCCTGTGCCCTCGTAACCCTCTGTACTCTACTCGCAGCTCCCTCGGCTGCCTTGCCCTCCTGGGCCCGGGTTGCCCTACGCGGAGGCATAACGGTAAGGGAAAGAAATACGTGAGAGGGTCCAACTTACAACACAGCTCTAAGGCACGATCTCAGAGTGAGAAGAATAGAAACCAATCCTAAATATCCTATAGCCTCCTGATTATTGGTGTGGTGCACAACACACCGATAATCAAGACTCTACTGGATACGGTCTGTAGACACTTTCCGAGGATTAACTGCTCTGATACAACTTTTGTCACGACCCGAACCCGGGCCCGTGGATCGTGCCTACCAGTACCCTAGTGATACAACATCAGAGTAATCAGCGGAACATAAGACGATAACATGAAATAACAAGAAGTATGAAACAATAGTCTGAGAAAACTTGCCTTACGGCATATATATAAATCAATTTAAAACCGAACAGTTACATCCCATTACAACTCTGCCCACAACAGTACTACAGACCTCTAAGAATGATACGACAACAATGGCGGGACAGGGCCCCGCCAAACCCCTGAATGCAAACACCTACTACGACAGGGGACTATACCACTGATAAGTCTCCGGAGAAACGGAGCTTCCCAAACGCTGAACTGTGACCCTGAGAGCTAGGATCAACGACTGGTGTACCTCAACCTGCGGCATGAAAACAGGTACCAAGTATGTGAAACTGAAAATACTGTAAATGAAATCATAGTAGTCTATATAAAGCAGGAGACATGTATGATAACCAAAACTACAGTTCACAATAAATAAGCAGTCATGTCAAGTCAGGGACTCACGCCCTCAAAGTCATCATAAAACCGTACGGGGTAAGTACGAAGGCATAGCCGACTACTAAAACCCACAATACAAACAAGGTCAGAATCGTATCATGAGATCTGTCTACACCGTCACATGATCAAAGCCGCCACTCGCGCGCAGATCTAATGTCGCGTTCAGCCTGGAACTTCCCCTAGCTCCGCATGGGCCACTCCAATGGCCCGCATGAGGTATTCCCCGCATCGAGGGTAGCTACTCCCCGGCAGCGTCCTGGACTCGCCGTCCGTATGGCCACAAAGACCGCATGACCACAAGGGCCGCAAACTAACCTGGAACTCTCGTAGCTCCGCATAGGCCATACAGACCTGCATAAGGTATTCTCGAATCATAGGTCACTAGACCCGCCTGAGTCTACCCCGCATCGGAGGGCAACTTAACCCCCGGAATCATGAGTGATATAATATCATCATGACAACTTATCGTTAAACAACCTAAGCACAACAAGGAAAAACCCCTTTACACAAACATCACAAGATACTAACTCACGTAGCATCCTAACATGTTTACTTATCAAGTCAACAAGAAAGTATTACAAGACTATCACAAATCAATACAATCAAGTTATTCACACAAGGTACTTTCTACATTATGATTAACCAGGTCGGGTATCTATTCCCAAAGTACTTCATACATTATCTTTTAAAAGATACGTTACGTTTACAAAAGTCACACAATACCCATAGTTTATGAAAATAGAGTGATTATCTTTTGAAGTAAATCAAAACACTTCTCTTCGTAAAATCAAGTAACGACATTCTTTTCCAAATGTTTCAGGTTTGCCTAATTTCAAATGTTCACGTTTCTTATTTTAGAAAGGTTTAAGTAGTTCATAATTTTAATCACTTAATGATATAATTCTCCTTTAAAGGCAATTTGAGAAACATATGTACGATACGTGAGTAGATTATTCTTGTTTATAACAATCTTATTTAAGCGACCATGATCTAGGAAATGTAACATCATTTTGTCTCATCTTAGTTTCTATGCGGATGGAAGTTTCTCTGGTTTTACTAATACATTATTAGTCAAAACATTTCCTTTATTAGCGCTGTTGTGGTTTGTTCGATACTTATTCGATTTTCAAATCAAGAAACATTATTGCTTTTAAAATCAAGTACTCATTACTCGCGAATGAGGTTTTACAACATTTTTAACAAAATGTTAATTACCAAATAAAACAAGTTAAGTCTCTTATCTTTAAGATTAAGCCTCTTAACTTTTAAAATCGATAAACCATTCTCTTTACCACTCTTAAACGTTATACCTAACTCCCCATAAAGCTAGTATAACTCTTCTTTATTATCACACATCAAGTCGCTTACCTTTTAAAACCACAAAGCATTTTACACGTATCGCCTACCGCTTTACATAGTTATACACATATCATGCTAGAAAAGGTAGGAAGAGGTTCACATACCTCGCGACGATTATCGACTAATAGCAAAACGCTCCAAGTACCTCAAACCGTCGGCTACTCCTTAAGCCAAGTAGATCGCGCCACGCATGGTACTTCAACCTATAAGGCCACGGCGCTTTATTAACATCTAGATCATATCGTAGAACATTCCACGTAAAATTGGCATTCCCGCAACAGCGTAAATCTCCTCCTCTATCGGGGCCGGCTACCAAGCCAACCAGGGGGGGTTATACGTCTAATCCGGACGTGCACAATTCTACTTCACAGTAATGCTACACAAGTCTACTGTAATACAGTCCTATGTAATTACAGTTCAGTACTCTTCTTAAAATTCAGGCTTAAGTCAAAAGACATTGCCGCACAATTATGTTCAGTTCTATATATAGTATACTTCAACTATATATTCCTACAACATGTAATTTCCAATTACAATAGAAGGTCAAGAGTGTTTACCTCGATAAGCCCAAAATTATCCGAGTTTAAATGTCGATCCTGAGCAAGGTTTAGCTCCTACTCCGTGCGCTCCGACCCGCTCCAAACAACCCTTAGAAGTTCTAACCAACTTCTACTTATAACTTCAACTATGGGTGAAGATTTACTTAGGGTTTCGTTTTTGTGACTGAGGGAAGTATAATAGTATTTTCTGGGCTTTTGTAAAAGTGTAACCTTGGGAATACTACAAGGTATTTGGGCCAAGGTATTTGGGCATTACAATAATACTTGGAGAGTATTTCTATACCAAAAAAAAAAAGGGTATTATACGAAGACAACTAGGCTAGGGGGGGGGGTACCCCACGGCCAACCCCACTAAGAGGGAAACTCTCGACCAAGGGGACCTCGCTAAAACCTCGGGGAGGGGACGAGAACTATAGAGGGAGGAGAGCTTTCAAGACTTAGCACAATTTTGGATGAAGAAGTTCATCAAAGGGGAGGGGTATTTATAGGTCAAGCCATGGTTAACCAATGACCAAGATCAAGCCAAGTGTGGTGCAAGTGTAGGGCCAAGATTTGGACAAGTGTGTGTGGGTCCCACTTTATCAATCAACACACAAAATATCCTACCAACCCCAATGGTCCAATTCGGCTCATGTCCGCCCCTCACGTCCGCCAATGAGAGGGTGCCAAGTGGCGCCCTCTTGTTGGACCAACACGTTTCGTCTCTCGGAAAAATCCGCAAAAATTAAAAATGACATAGCCGGAATTTTCCTTCGCAAGATTTGTAAAGCGTTTATCGAAAACGACTCTAATCGGGTGTTGTGAACAAATAATTTTCGCCAAGCCAACTTTAAAGTCCAAACTTTTCTCGTCGCCTTACGCATATACTCGGAAATACGGTATAACACCGACCGCCTCCCGAATACTGGATGCCACAAGGTCGTGGAGGACCACTGCCTTGGCGGAGGTACAAAACTAGTTCTGGCGAGGCGGTCCGCCTCGAAAGTCACCAAAGGACCTGTTGTTCGCCTCTTCACTGATCTTGGTCATTCCGTCGACCTCTCCGCTCCTCACACCCAAGTGCATAAGCCTGCATGCGGGCAATGTCCATGCCCGACTGAAGAGTTACACCCGAACAAGCCTCTGCCAAGTAATCATCTAACCCGGTAACGTAGCGGTGTACTCTGTCCTCCATATCGCCTACTACGGGGCATACCGAGCCAATGAGTCGAACTCACATTGTACTCCCGAACAAGACGCCTGCTCGCCTCAACATCAAGAATCTGCGCCGAGCCCTCCTCATCTGTGGAGGCAAGAAATGTGCAAGAAATGCCCCCGAGAACTCGTCCCAAACGGCTGGAAGTGCATTCTCTCCCCGGGACAGCTCCCACGAATCAAACCAGTCGACTGCGGTATCACGCAGCCGATGCGAACCTAAGACCACCGACTCGGTCTCCGAAGCCTTGATCACTCTACGATCCGTCAGAATCGTCGGATGAACTCCTGCGGATCATCCTCAGGCCTCGACCCGTAGAACTTTGGCGGGCTACATCTAGGGTGAACCATCGGGCGCTCGAACCGTCGGCCCTATCTCATGTCGGCCACGACTCGCCAATAATCGCCAACTCAGTAACCCATCTCTCCGCCTGCATCGGACCTGAGGCTCAGTCTTGTGGTCTCAGCAGCCACTGCTGCGGCTCTAACCTCTGCTGGGGCTGGCGGCGTCGCAAAACTCGCCGTCTGAAGCACAATCTCAGTCTTGGCCGGGCTCGCGCTGCTTCTGCAGATCTCACTAGCGGCACCCTCGGCTGCCTTGCCCTTCGGGCTCTGGTTGCTTAACGCGAGGCATAATCGTAAAAACGAGATACGTCGGAGGGTCCAACTTACAACATGGCTCTAAGGCACGATCTCGAGAAGGAGAAGAATGGAAACCGATCCTAAATGTCCTGACCTCACGATTATAGATGTGGTGCACAACACATCGATAATCAAGACTCTACTAGACACGATGCAGAGACACTTTCCGAGGATTAATCGCTTCGATACCACTTTTGTCACGACCGATCCGGGCCCGTGGTCGTGCCTACCCCGGGCACCCTAGTGATACAACATCGAGTAAACCGGAAAATAAAACTTTAAACAAGAAACAAGATATATATCATAAAACAAAGCCAACCAAACGGTTACCTTCCAATAAAATATATATATAAACAACTCTTTCAAACGAATAGCTTTAATCCTTTTTACAAACCACGCCCACAACAAGATTACTGCACTTAAAAAATTTTATACAACATGACGGACAGGGGCCGCCATACCACGAATGTACAAGAACCTACAACTCGGGGTAACATACCAAAAGATAAGCCTCCGGAGCGAGCTTCCCAACGCCGAATCGTGATCCTAATAGCGAGGATCAACTACCGATGTACTCCTACTGCGGCATGAGCGCAAATTTCAAAGGAGGTCGATAACAGTACAGTATGTGAAATCAAAATATCTGCGATTAAATCATAACACTATAAAAAGCGGAGACATGTATGATAACAAAAATACAGTACGCAACCTAAAAGCATTCAAGTCAGGGACTCACGCCCTCAAAGTCATCACTCAATATATAACTATAGGTCTCACGCCCACAACATCAATCATGTTCGCATCATGGCCACATGCCCGGAGTGCGACGGTGCAGACATGTCCATGTTGCAACAATAAAAACAATGCCGCATGGCCACATGCCCCGAGTGCGACGGTGCGGCGTGTCCATGTAACATCAACAAAAATATCTTGGGTGGTCAACCTCGCCACGTGCCACGCGTGCCGGAATGCTCGGTGCAGACACGCCCACGTAACAATAATAACCATATATCGGGCAATCAACCCTGCCGCATGGCCACATGCCCCCGGAATTCTGCATCGGTGTAGACATGTCCATGTAGCAATAATAACAATATATCTCACAGCCAGGCTATCACAAGCAAGCACAAGCAAATTACCATACTTCTAGACTTTCATAAAAAGATCCATTCTTTATCAAGAAGTCACCTGATATCAACATTTGCACAACAAAGGCTATCTCAACAAGCATAGGCGAGTTACACAACAACAAGCATAGGCAAGTTATACAACAACAAGCATAGGCAAGTTATACATAACTCAAGGTACTTCCATTTTATATCAAAGTCCGGGTTTTAACCCTAAAGTACTACGTACGTTAAATTCCTTTTAAAGAGATCCATTCCTTTTATAAAGGTCACCCGATACCCGTAGTATAAAAATAGAGTGACTCACATTTTTAGGTAAACCAAAACACTTTCCTTTTAACAACATTTTTTCCCTAAAGTTCGGTTGCCTAATTTCAATTACTCAGTCTCTTTATTTTAGAAAAGTTTCATAGTTCATAGTCTTAATCAATTAAGAATATAATTCTTTTAAACAATCTGAGAATCATATGTATTATAAGTGAGCCGTTTATTCTTGTTTACAACAACATTGTTACATCAGCCATGATCTAGGAACTGTAATAGAATTTTGTCTTATCTTAGCTTCTATGCAGATGGAGGTTTCTACTGGTTTTAATAACAATTAGTTATTTGTCAATACACTTTCCTTTATTAGCCCATTCTTTGTGGTTTGCTCGACACTTATTCTCATTTCCGAAATCAGTAAAACATTATTCTTTTTAAAACCAAGTACTCATTACTCGCGAATGAGGTTTCACGACACCTTTAACAAAATGTTAATAACCAAGTAAAACAAGTTAAGTCTCTTATCTTTCAAGATCAAGTCTCTTAACTTCTACAATCAATAAACCAATCTTTTACCTACATAGAGTCGTTATAACTAACTTCCCATAAAGCTATTATAACACCCTATGTTTTAAACCAACCAACTCATTTAGCACATGTACGTCTACCGTACTACATATTTTACGAGGCATCATGCTAGAAAGGATAGGAAGAGGTTCACATACCTCGCGACGAGTATCGACAATAAGCAAAACGCTCCACAGTACTGTAACCCGGCTAGCCTTTTCCACTCTTCAAGTAGAATACGCTACTCGTAGTACTTCCACCTATAAGGCCACAAACGTCTATTAACTTCTAACCGCATGGTTCCATATTCTACTTAAAATTCGTGACCTCCCGCAACCGCGTAATTCTCCTCCTCTATCGAGGCCGGCTACCAAGCCAACCATGGGGGGGTTATACGTCTAACCGGACGTATACAATTCTACTAAACAGTAATACCCCAAGTCTATTGTAATACAGTCCTATGTAATTACAGTTCAGTTCTTTTCTTTATTATTCAGGCTTAAGTCGAAAGACATTGCCAATAACTACGTTCAGTTCTATATATAGTATACTTCAACTATATATTCCTACAACATGTAATTTCCAATTACAATAAGGGGGACAAGATTATTTACCTCGATAAGCCCAAAATTATTCGAGATAAAAAGTCGATCCTGAGCAAGGTTTAGCTCCTACTCCTTGCGCTCCAATCCGCTCCAAACAACCCTTAGAAGTTCTAACCAACTTCTACTTAAATACTTCAACCAACTAAGAATATTTCCTTAGGGTTTCGGTTTGAGACTAAAAGGACAAAAGGTAGTATTTCCGGGCTCTACGTATAGAGGTAACTTTTGGAATACTACAAGGTAAAGGCTAAGGTATTTTGGGCATTATAACAATACTTGGAGAGTATTTCTACCAAGAGGGGGGGTGTATTATACGAAACAACTAGGCTAGGGGGGGTACCCCTCGGCTAGACACTACAAAGGGGGAGGAGGCTCTCACCAAGGGCTCACAAAGGGGGAGGAGGACTCTTGGACAAGAATACACCTCACGAGGGGAGGGAGAGGGACTCAAGACTTGGAAGATTTTGGATGAAGAAGTCTTCAAGCTTAGGGGGGTATTTATAGGAAAACCAAAAGCCAACCAATGGCCAAGATCAAGCCATGTGCAAGGCAAGTGTAAGGCCAAGATCAAGCCAAGTGCACCCTAACCCTACTCCACAAAACACTCCACAAAACAAGGCACAAAACAAGGCACAAAACAAGGCCATAAAGTCATGCCGTCAAGGTTGCCCGCCTGCTTCAATGTGAGGTGACACGTGTAACGCCCGAACCCGGGCATCGGTGCCTTACCCGGGCACCCTAGTGATACAACATCGAGAAAACCAGCGGAAAATAAAACATGAATCATGAAACAAGAGATATAATAAATAAACAGCCAACCAAAAGCTTGCCTTCAAGATATACATAAAACCCGAACAGTTTAATCCTTTTACAACCCCGCCACAACAAGCACTGCACTCTAAGATTTACAACAACTATGACGGGACGGGGCCCGCCGTACCCCGAATGTATAAGCATCTATGCACTCGGGTAACATACCAAAGATAAGCCTCCAAGGAACGAGCTTTCAATACGAAAGGTGATCCTAAAGCGGGGATCGGCCCGATGTACCTTTTACTGCGGCGTGAACGCACTTCAAGGAGGTCGATAACGGTACCAAGTATGTGGCAAATCACAAATCAGTAAATGAAATCATAATAGTCTATATAAAGCGGGAGACATGTATGATGACCAAACTACGATATGACATATAACGATTACATCAAGACGAGGACTCACGCTCCAAATTATCACTCGTGCGTGGAATTTCTTCCTCACTGCTTAGCTTATGATATAAAAATACCAAGTATTATACATGAAAACCATGTCCCACCTGTGTTAGAAAAACCGTGCAGACAAGTATAACTACGAATCCGGCCGTACCAATAATACAATGCAACCAAAACACGGCCGACGGGGCAAGTGCGAGAGCCGACTCACGGATACCAAGGCCGGTCACGCGGTGACCGGCAAGTACGAGGGTGACCACCGAGGACCGCGTCAGATCACGAAACTTCGTCACTATCTTGAACGGGCAAGTGCGAGGGTGACTACGGATACCAAGGCCGAATCACCACGAGGCAGGTCACGAGCCGACCACCGGATACCCGGGCGAGCGAAGAAACCTCAACGATCAACCGCCTCTATCGAGACGCAGAACACGAAACACCACACTTGCACAACAAAGGCTATCATCACAAGCATAGGCAAGTTTCACAACAACAAGCATAGGAATGTTTCACCACAACAAGCATAGGCAAGTTTCACATCACTCAAAGTACCTTCATTTTATGCCAAAGTCCGGGTTTCAACCCTAAAGTACTACGTACGTTAAATTCTTTAAAAGAGATCCATTACTTATCAAAGTCACCCGATACCCGTAGTATTAGAATGACCAACCCACATTCCTTTTCAAAATCAAGTAACAACATTCTTTTCCTAAGTTCCAGTTTGCCTAGTTTCAATTACTCAAGCTTCTTATTTTCAAATGGTTTCATAGTTCATAAACTTAATCACTTGGTTCCGTTTTAGAACAATTGAGTAATATAAGTCTCACGTGAGAGTAGGTTATTCTTGTTTACAACATTCTTATTACAGCAGCCATGATCTAGAAAATGTAATATCATTTTGTCTCATCTTAGTTTCTATGCAGATGGAGGTTTCTACTGGTTTTAATACAATTCATCATTATTCAATACATTTTCCTTTATTAACGCTGCAGTGGTCTGTCGATACACATTCTGATTTCCGAAAAAAGGAAAACATTATCCTTTAAATAAAACCAAGTACTCATTACTCACGAATGAGGTTTCACACAAACATCCACATTAAAACAAATAAGTTAAGTCTCTTATCTTATAAGATCAAGTCTCTTAACTTCTGACATCAGTAAACCATTTTCTTTACCTTTCTTAAGACATTATACCTAACTCCCCATCAAGCTAGTATAACTCTTTTTAAAACCTTTAAAACCAAGTGTTACTCTCCCTTCAAAACGATTTAGAAATCTTTGAAATACATCAAGTTCTTTATTATAACTAGACAGTTATAATTCACATCAGTTACCTTTTAAAACCACAAAGTATTTTCTTACCTACATAAAGCTGTTATAACCAACATCCCAAAAAGCCGATATAACACTTTATGTTTTAAGAACAATCAAACACAATTAACACGTATGCGCCTACCGTACTACATAGTTCACACATATCATGCTAGAAGAGATAGGAAGAGGTTCACATACCTCGCGACGATTTAACGACAATAAGCAAAATGCTCCAAGTACTACAACCTTGCTAGCCCTTTCCACTCCTCGAGTAGAATACGCTACTCTTAGTACTTTCACCTATAAAGGCCACAAACGTCTATTAAATCTTAAACACACGTTCCCGTCTTTCTACGTAAAATTCGCAAAGACCTCCCGCATGACGGCGTAAATCTCTCCTCTATCGAGGTCGGCTACCAAGCCAACCAGGGGGTTAACACGCCTAACCGGACGCGCATACCCTACTACACAAGAATGCTACATAAGTCTCAGTAATACAACCCTAGGTAATTACAGATTCTTCTCTTTATTATCCTTCATGTGATTACTGTTCAATTCTTCATTCTTGAGCTTAAGTCAAAAGACATTGCCATAATACTAAGTTCGATTCTATATATAGTATATAACACTATATATTCAACACTTATGTAATTTCCAATTACAATAGGGGACAAGATATTTACCTCGATAAGCCCAAAATTATCCGAGTTTAAAGTCGCTCCGAGCAAGGTTTAGCTCCTCCTCCGAGTGCTCAATCCGCTCCAAACAACCCTTAGAAGTTCTACGCAACTTCTACTCCATACTTCAACAACGGGTGAAGATTTTCCTTAGGGTTTCGTGTAGAGGCTAAGGAAAGTATAATCGTATTTTCCGGGTTTCGTACAAAGGGTACTTTGGAAAGTACTACAAGGTATTTGGGCTAAAGTATTTTGGACATTATAACAATACTTAGGAGAGTATTTCTATACCACAACAAAGGGTATTATACGAAAACAACTAGGCTAGTGGGTACCCATGCCAAGGCACCACAAAGGGGAAGCTTTCGGCAAAGGGGAAAGGGGTGTGGTGGGCCAATTTCACAAGGAGGGAGGAAGAGAACTTCAAGACTTAGGCAATTTGTGGATGAAGAAAGTCTTCACAAAGGGAGCTATTTATAGGCCAAGCAAAGGCCAACCAATGGCCAAGATCCATCCATGTGTTAGGCAAGTGTAAGGCCAAGATCAAGCCAAGTGCACCCACAAAACACTCCACAAAACACTCCACAAAACAAGCCACAAAACAAGGCACAAAAGGAGGGACCAATCGGCCAAGGCCAAGCCTCCTCTTTGCTGTCCAATGAGGGTGACAAGTGTCACCCTCCCGTTGGTCCAAAAATGTTCCGTCGCTCGGAAAAATCCGCAAAAATACTAAATGACATAGCCGGAATTTTTCCAACGTAAGTAATGAAGCGTTTCGTCGAAAACGACTCTATTCGCACTTGTGCCCAAATTTCGAACCAAAGCCAATTCTTAAGGCAAAAAAATTTAATACGCACGCCTCACGCATATACTGAAATACGGTATAACATTCATCCCCTTAGAAACATTCGTCGAATGTTCCTTCAAGGTCTCAAAACAACAGCGTCGATATAGTCTTCACCGCTATCGTGCGAAAACAATCATGCCACACTGCCACAAAACATACGTTCACTTTTCCCTTCTCGTAGTACTCGTCACGAACACTCGAACTCGTTCTAGTATCCGCACACACTTCACAACGCTTCGTTTCCAACCCTTGAGTCACTACCTCGAACTTGGTCATCTCACTAACCTCGATTTCCCTAAGGCCATTCCCGCCTTCACGAACCGATTCTCGATCGAACGCGTCCACGAACTCATACGATGGTCATCTAAACTGGGCCTAGCACCCGTGACCTACCACTGGCGGGACCACCCAGAATCGACCCCACCCCAAACCGGGTTACGGGTTGACCCGCAAATGGTCCTCAACCCGACCCCCAACCGCGCGACTCTTGTTCCCGATCCGAACAATCTTACTATTTCACATCATGAAAGCTACCACTTCCATCTCACACTACCCAGGGACTTACCCTTTTCACTAACCAGGTTTCTAAATCACATTTTAGCACAAAGCTATCCAAACATAACATTAAACACATCAACAACATCAATACAACAAAACTCTAGAGGGTTAAGGATATACCTGAAACTAGGCGGTTCAAGGACCGCTAAAACTGGGAACTCCCACCGCGACCTCTACCGGGGCCTTCCGGTGTACGAGCATCCTGCCTGGCTACGGAAGGTGAAGAACCCGCAACTGCTCTAGTAGTCCATGCTATCCTACCAGTGCTACCCCTGGTCGGACAGTCTCTTGCCAGATGGCCCTGTTGGCCGCAAAAATAACAATCTCCCGAGTTAGTACGACACTCTCCCTTATGAAGCTTTCCACAACGGCCACACTGAGACAAGGGCAACCTCATCCGGCGAGCACTCCTGCTCCCCTGAAAATCTGAAACCTGGGAGCCCCGACCGCCTCACGAATATCCCGGCGTCCCGAAGCCGGGAGGACCACTCTGTACTGACGGAGGTACATAACTAGTCTGCTGCTGAGGCGGTCCGCCTCGAAAGTCACCAAAGGACCCTGCTGTTCTGGCCCTCTTCTGCTGACTTTGGTCATTCCGTCGATTTATCCGCTCGCATCCAAGTGTATACGCTGCGTGCGGCAATGTCCATGCGGTGAAGAGCTACACCAACAACTCTGCAAGGCAATCATCGAGCCTGTAACATATCGGTGCACTCGATCCTCCATACTAGCTACTAACGGGGACGTCAGGCCAATGAGTCGAACTCCACATTGTACTCCCAACCGCGCGCCTGCTGCCAGAACACCAAAAATCTGCGCCCGAGCCCTCCTCATCTGGGGAGGCAAGAAATGTGCAAGAAAGGCCTCTGAGAACTCGTTCCATACCGCTGGAAGTGCATGCTCTCCCCTGGACAGCTCCCAAGAATCAAACGATCGATCGCGGTATCACGCGATTGATGTGAACCTAGGGCCACCGACTCGATCTCCGATGCCTTGATCACTCATGATCCACAGAATCGGCGGATGAACTCTGCGGATCATCCTCGGGCCTCGACCCATAAAACTCGGGCGCTACAACTCGGAAAATCCCGTAGCCTCGAACTATCGGATCTAGGGTGAACCATCGGTGCTCTGGAACTGGCCAAGGCGTCGGCCTATCCTCAAGTTCGCCACAACCACGGCCGTTAATCGCCCAGCTCTTGTAACTCATCTCCTCTGCTCCATCATGGATGGAGGCTCAGTCTTGTGGTCTCTGCCATTTGCTCGCAGATCCTCTCGCCGCCTTGCCCTTCGGCGGGTTGCCTTCGCGAGGCATAACTGGTAAAAACGAAACACGTCAGAGGGGTCCAATCTTATCACACAGCTCTAAGGCACGATCTCAGAATGAGAAGAATGGAAACCAATCCTAAATGTCCTATAGCCTCCTGATTATAGATGGTGCACAACACACCGATAATCCGGACTTACTAGACACGCTCAGACACTTTCCGAGGATTAAGCGCTTCGATACCACTTTGTAACGCCCCGAACCCGGGCCCGTTACTGGTGCCTTACCCCGGGCACCCTAGTGATACAACATCAGAGAAAACCAGCGGAAAATAAAACATGAATCATGAAACAAGAGATATAATAAATAAACAGGCCAACCAAAACCGTTGCCTTGGTATACATAAAACCCGACGATTTAATCCTTTTACAACCCCGCCACAATAAACATGCACTTAAGATTTACAACAACTATGACGGGACGGGGCCGCCATACCCTGAATGTATAAGAATCTGCACTCGGGTAACATACCAAAGATAAGCCTCCAAGGAACGGAGCTTTCAATCTGTGAAAGGTGATCCTAAGCGGGGATCGGCAATGATGTACCTTTTACTGCGGCGTGAACGCACCCGAAGGAGGTCGATAACAGTACCAAGTATGTGAAATCACAAATCATAAATGAAATCATAATAGTCTATATAAAGCGAGAGACATGTATGATGACCAAACTACGATATGACATATAACCGATTCATGTCGAGACAGGGACTCGCGCCTCCAAATTATCACTCGTGCGTGGAATTTCTTCCTCATCACGGCGATTTATGATATAACAATACCAAGGATTATACATGAACACCATGTCCCACTGTGTTATAAAACCGCATGAGACAAGTATAACTACCAGATCCGACTGTACCAATAATACAATGCAACCAAAACACGGCCGTCACGGGGCAAGTCGCGAGAGCCGACTCAGGATACCAAGGCGGTCACGCGGTGACCGGGCAAGTACGGTGACCACGAGGACCAAGGCGTATCACGAAACCGTCACTATCTTTGAGCGGGGGCAAGTCACGGTGACTACGAATACGGCCGAATCGATCACGAGGCAGGCGGTGCGAGCCGACCACGGATACCCGGGCGAGCAGAAGAAACCTCAACCACCAACCGCCTCTATCGAGACGCGGTAACACGAAACACCACACTTGCACAACAAAGGCTATCATCACAAGCATAGGCAAGTTTCACAACAACAAGCGTAGGAATGTTTCACCACAACAAGCGTAGGCAAGTTTCACATCACTCAAAGTACCTTCATTTTATGCCAAAGTCGGGTTTCAACCTAAAGTACTACGTCGTTAAATTCTTTAAAAGAGATCCATTACTTATCAAAGTCACCCGATACCGTAGTATTAGAATTACCAACCCACATTCCTTTTCAAAATCAAGTAACAACATTCTTTTCCTTAGTTCCATTTTGCCTATTTTCAATTACTCAAGCTTCTCATTTTCAAATGGTTTCATAGTTCATATACTTAATCACTTGGTTCCGTTTTAGAACAATTGAGTAATATAAGTCTCACGTGAGTAGGTTATTCTTGTTTACAACATTCTTATTACAATGACCATGATCTAGAAAATGTAATATCATTTTGTCTCATCTTAGTTTCTATGGATGGAGGTTTCTACGGTTTTAATACAATTCATCATTATTCAATACATTTTCCTTTATTAACGCTGCGATGGTGCAGCCGATACACGTTCGATTTCCAAATCGATAAACATTATCCTTTAAATAAAACCAAGTACTCATTACTCACGAATGAGGTTTCACACAAACATCCACATTAAAACAAATAAGTTAAGTCTCTTATCTTATAAGATCAAGTCTCTTAACCGACATCAAGAAACCATTTTCTTTACCTTTCTTAAGACATTATACCTAACTCCCATCAAGCTAGTATAACTCTTTTAAAACCTTTAAAACCAAGTGTTACTCTCCTTCAAAACGATTTAGAAATCTTTGAAATACATCAAGTTCTTTATTATAACTAGCCAGTTATAATTCACATCAGTTACCTTTTAAAACCACAAAGTATTTTCTTACCTACATAAAGCTGTTATAACCGACTTCCCATAAAGCCGTTATAACACTTTATGTTTTAAGAACAATCAAACACAGTTAACACATGTACGTCTACCGTACTACATAGTTCACACATATCATGCTAGAAGAGATAGGAAGAGGTTCACATACCTCGCGACGATTTAACGACAATAAGCAAAATGCTCCAAGTACTACAACCTTGCTAGCCCTTTCCACTCCTCGAGTATAATACGCTACTCTTAGTACTTTCACCTATAAAGGCCACAAACGTCTATTAAATCTTAAACACACGTTCCCATCTTTCTACGTAAAATTCGCAAAGACCTCCCCGCAACAACAGTAAATCTCCTCCTTCATCGAGGTGGCTACCAAGCCAACCAGGGGTTAACACGCCTAACAGGACGCGTACAATTCTACTACGAATGCTACATAAGTCTCTCAGTAATACAACCCTAGGTAATTACGATTCATTCTTCTCTTTATTATCCTTCATGTGATTACTTGTTCAATTCTTCATTCTTGGGCTTAAGTCAAAAGACATTGCCATAATACTAAGTTCAGTTCTATATATAGTATATAACACTATATATTCAACACTTATGTAATTTCCAATTACAATAGGGGGACAAGATATTTACCTCGATAAGCCCAAAAATTATCCGAGTTTAAAGTCGCTCCTGAGCAAGGTTTAGCTCCTCCTCCGAGTGCTCCAATCCGCACCAAACAACCCTTAGAAGTTCTACGCAACTTCTACTCCATACTTCAACAACGGGTGAAGATTTTCCTTAGGGTTTCGTGTAGAGGCTAAGGAAAGTATAATCGTATTTTAGGGTTTTTCGTACAAAGGGTACTTTGGAATGTACTACAATGTATTTGGTCTAAAGTATTTTGGACATTATAACTATTGTTAGGATAGTATTTCTATACCACAACAAAGGGTATTATCTGAAAACAACTACGGCTAGGGGTACCCACGGCCAAGGCACCACAAATGAGGGGAAGCTTTCGGCAAAGGGGGAAAGGGGTGTGGTGGACGAATTTCACAAGGGAGGGAGGAAGAGAACTTCAAGACTTAGGCAATTTGTGGATGAAGAAAGTCTTCACAAAGGGGAGCTATTTATAGGCCAAGCAAAGGCCAACCAATGGCCAAGATCCATCCATGTGTTAGGCAAGTGTAAGGCCAAGATCAAGCCAAGTGCACCCACAAAACACTCCACAAAACACTCCACAAAACAAGCCACAAAACAAGGCACAAAAGGAGGGACCAATCGGCCAAGGCCAAGCCTCCTCTTTGCCGTACAATGAGGTGACAAGTGTCACCCTCCCGTTAATCCAAAAATGTTCCGCTCGGAAAAATCCGCAAAAATACTAAATGACATAGCCGGAATTTTTCAAACGTAAGCTGTGTAAACGTTTCGTCAGAAAACGACTCTATTCGGCACTTGTGCCCAAATTTCGAACCAAAGCCAATTCTTAAGGCAAAAAAATTTAATACGTACGCCCTCACGTACATACTCTGGAAATACGGGGTATAACAACATGTCACCCTCCCGTTGGTCCAAAATGTTTCGTCTCTCGGAAAAATCTGCAAAAATAATAAATGACATAGCCGAAATTTTCCCTACGCAAGCTGTTGAAACGTTTCGTCGAAAAACGACTCTAACCGGGTGTTGTGCACAAAATTCGGTCCAATGCCTAACTTTAAGGCTCAAATTTCTACGTACGTCCTTACGTACATACTCTGGAAATACGGGGTATAACATTATCGACCCAGAGATGGGCCGGGCAGTATACCTTTATGGGCAGACTATAGGACATTATCGCGTCCCAGAGATGGGCCAGACAGTATACCTTTAGGGGCAGACTATGTGACCTTATCGCATCCCGGGTTGGGCCGGGCAGTATAGGTGTCCCTCCGGAAAGGGCCGGACTAGGTTGTGTAAGGTAAGTAGGTTATATGGTAGTAAACTTGATGATTTTCCGAAGTAATTTCGTAAGGAAGTGAGAAATGGGAAAAGATAATAAGGTACGATTAAGTTCACGAGGGGGTAATGACATGGTAGGCTCAGGTATTTACTTCTTTTACACTTACCCCTGTCATGCTTTTATACAGATATGTTTTAATTGTTGTACCTTATTTCCGTTCCATATTCGGTACCTGTTGTACTGACCCCCTTCGGGGGGTTGCGTTCATGCCCGCAGGTTTTAGGTACCCAGGTTGGTGATCCTTGCTCTTAGGATCTCGGTTCAGTTTTTGGGAGAAAGCTCCATTTGCTCCGGAGGCTTATCCTCGTGCAGTTTTCCCGAGGTAGTAGTTCATGTATATTCAGGGGTATGGCGGGGCCCTGTCCCGCCACAGTTGTTATGTTAAAAATTCTTAGAGGTCTGTAGTCACATATTTTGGGTCAGTTTGTAAAGAAAAGGAGGCAACTGCTTCGGTTGTTTTTATATATATATGTCCAGGAAGGTAGCCCTATCGGCTAACCTGTTGTTTTATTTCTGTTGTTTATTTTATAAGTTTCATGTATGTTCCGCTGATTATCTCTGATGTATACCTGTAAGGGTGCCTGTGTAGGGCACGATCATGCCTGGGTCGGTCGTGACATTACATCTAAAGTCTCAACTGTTATAATTTCTAAGGTTCGCAATTACTTGTCCTCAAACTTACCTTTTTAACCACCAGTGTTTTCCAATCACAATAAACACCATGTTCTCCGAACATAACACTTAAAATATAACCTTCCTATTACGCATACTAGTCTCTAGAGGGATAAGGATATACCTGCAACTACTGCTTCACTTCCCTTTGTCGCTCTTAATCAAAATCCTGCTCTGCTGGGCGCATAGTTATAGAAGGTGATGAACCAGCCACTGATCCCGAAGGCTGAGTCGTAACATCCGCGCCACCTCTGGTTGGACAATTTCTCGCAAAATGGCCCTGCTGTCCGCAAGCATAACAAACTGTCGAAGTAGCACGACACTCCCCACAATGACACCTACCACATCGGCCACACCGAGGTGGGGGTGGCCTCCTCTGGCTAACACCCCTTCCTCCGAACTCTGAATCATGAATCGACACGTGGGCTGAGTTATCCCACCTGTATCCCTCCTACTAGGACATTCTCTCCTCACATGGCCCTGCCGGCCGCAGGTAAAACAGGCATTGGTAAAAAGACGACATCTCCCGGGATGACGCCTACCACATAGTAAACACTGAAGGAAAACTGAATCTGGCTGGCTAGAACCTATGTAAATCTGTGAACCGGAAACCCTGGAGCCCTGACCAACTCCTGCATACTCCGAACGTCCTGAAGCCTGTGGAGGACTACTCTGAACTGGCGGAGGGGCATAACTAGTCTGCTGCTGAGGCTGCCTGCCTCGAAAGTCACCAAAGGACCCTGTTGTCCTGGCCCTCTTCTGCTGGTCTTGCTTAATTCGTCGATCTTTACGTTCCTCAGTCTGCTGCGCATAAGCCTGTACGCGGGCAATGTCCATGCCTGACTGAAGAGCTACTCTTGTACACCCCTTTACTAGATAATCGTCTAGACCCGTGATATATCGGCGCACTATATACTCTCTGTTTGCTAAAATCCTAGCTAGTAACTGAGCCATCCCTTTGTAATCCATATTCCCTGTTCCCGGTCGTGGAACTGAAGGCTCATATATCATGGCCGCAGTAGGAACTGCTGCCGCTGTACTAAACTCTGCTGGGGCCGGCGACGTCGTGGAACTCGCCGTCTGGGGTATCACCTCGGGTAAAGGTTGGGCATGTGCCCTCGTACTCCTCTGTGTTCTACTCGCAGCTCGCCGTGCCTTGCCGCCACAGGCGGGTTGCCTTGCGTGGAGGCATAACTGGTAACGAAAGAGACTCGTCAGAGGGGTTCAACATATAACATAGCTCTAAGGCACGATCTCAGAGTGAGAAGAACGGAAACTAATCCTAAATGTCCTGCGACCTCACGATTATAGATATGGTGCACAACACACCGATAATCAAGACTACTGAACCGCGGTCAGACACTTTCCGAGGATTAAGCGCTCGATACCACTTTTGTCACGACCCGATCCCGGGCCCATGACTGGTGCCTTACCCGGGCACCCAAGTAGATATACATCAGAGTAACCAGCGGAATATAAAAACAAAGACATGAACAATAAAGAGTAAGAACAGTCTAACCAAGAAAATGTCGTCTTTCGGCATGTATATATAAACCAAAACTTGAACAGTTACATCCTTTACAAACCCTGCCCACAACAATACTACAAACCTCTAAGAATGAAACCACAACTATGACGGGACAGGGCCCCGCCATACCCCTGAATGTACAAGTACCTACAATGACAGGGGACTATACCAAACACAAAGCCTCCGGAGAAATAGAGCTTTCAAGAATGAGCAGTGATCCTAAGAGTGCGGATCGCAAGCTCGCACCTCAACTGCGGCATGAACGCAGCCCCAGAAGGGTCGATTACAAAAATTTGAGTATGTGAAATCGAAAATCTGTAAGTAAAATCATAATAGTCTATATAAAGCAGAGACATATATGATAACCAATATACGATATGCAATATGTAAGCAGTCATGTCAAGTCAGGGACTCACGCCCTCAAGGTCATCACTCAAATATAACCATAACATTTTAAAAACCAAATCACAATTATGTACGAAACAACCAAGTTAACCGCACATAGTGCCACATCATAAACAAGAGCAATAATAGATATAATGTAACTGGTCTTTTCTAGGCCACGAATGATCGAAGCAAGGCCAATCGCCCATAGTATCATTATGTGTGCCTAATCCTGGACTCCCGTAGTCCGCATAGGCCACCTCTGGCCCGCATGAGGTATTCCTCGCATCGAGGGTAGCTAATCCTCGGCATCGTCCTGGACTCCCGTAGTCCGCATGGCCATATAGACCGCATGAGGTATTCCTCGCACACTATCCTGGAACTCCCGTAGCTCCGCATAGGTCCCCGGGACCCGCATGAGGTATCCCTCGCATCGGGGGGCAGCTTAACCCCCGGTATTATCATGTCAAGAGGTGAGTGGTATAATATTATCACAACGGCTTATCGTTAAACAACATAAGCACAACAAGAATAACCTCCTTACACAAACATCACAATAATCGTACACCACGGCTTATCGTTAAACAACATAAGCATAACAAGAATAACCTCCTTACACAAACATCACAATAATCGTACACCACGGATTATCTGTTATACCCCGTATTTCCAAAGTATGTACGTGAGGGCGTACGTATAAAATTTAAGCCTTAAAGTTGGCAAGGTTCGAAATTTGTACACAAGTACCGAAAAGAATCGTTTTTCGACGAAACGTTTTACTAAACTTGCGAAGGGAAAATTCCGGCTATGTCATTTATAATTTTTGCGGATTTTTCCGAGAGATGAAATATTTTGGACCAACGGGAAGGTGACATGTGTCACCCTCAACTAGTGGACGGCAAAGGTGCAAGATGGCACGTTTTTTGTGCCTTGGTTGTAGTCAAGGTTAGGTAGGATATTTGTGTGATATTTTGTGTAGTTGATGAGCAAGTGGGACCCACTTACACATGTCCAAATCCCCACCCTACACTTGCCTAACACTTGTCTTGATCTTGGCCATTGGTTGGCCTATAAATACCCCTCTAAGTTGAAGACTTTCTTCATCCTCACTTGAGCATTTATCTAAGTCTCAAACTACTCCTCTCCCTTGTGAGCTTTCGTCCAAACCCCCCCCTTTGTGAGGCCTATTGGCCGAGAGTACCCCCCCTTGCCTAGTGGTTCTAGCCGAGCCTACCCCCCCTTGGTAGAGAAATACTCTCCCAGATTGTTATAATACCAAAATACTTTAGCCCAAATACCTTGTAGTACTTTCCAAAGTTACCTCTATCGTAGAGCAGGAAATACTATTATACTTCCTTTAGCCACTAAACGAAACCCTAAGGAAAACCTTCATAGTCGGTTGAAGTGTTAAGTAGAAGTTGCGTAGAACTTCTAAGGGTTGTTTGGAGCGGATTGGAGCACTCGGAGTAGGAGCTAAACGTTGCTCAGGATCGACTTTAAACTTGGATAATTTTGGGCTTACCGAGGTAAATAATCCTATCCTTCTAGTGTAATTGGAAATTACATACTGTAGTTGTATAGAAATGAATATAAGATTCATAGAAGAGAATTGAAATGTAATAGAAGGATATTACGTGAAAAGACTTAAAGCAAATCGCATCGTAAGAATATTACAGTAGAAGATTAAAGCGTACTTACATAGATTGTATTTCTGAGACTTATAACCTTTATTGGTTGAGCGCTCGCGAGTAGAATGTACTACTTGGAAGGTGGATAAGGCTAGCCGGGTTATAGCCGTGGAGCGTTTTGCTTATAGTCGATAATCGTCACGAGGTATGTGATTCTTCCTATACTCTTGAGCATGATATTTTAAAGGAATATATATATAGTACGGTAGACGTACGTGTGACAATGTCTTTTGACTTAAGCCTGAATAATAAGAACCTTGAAGTATTTTAAAAGAATATATAGTACGGTAGACGTACGTGTGGCAATATCTTTTGACTTAAGCCTGAATAATAAGAATCATGAAGTATTTTAAAAGAATATATATATATAGTACGGTAGACGTACGTGTGTTAACTGAACGTAGTTTTACGGCAATGTCTTTTGACTTAAGCCTGAATAATAAAGAATCTTGAAGTATTTCAAAAGATTAAAGAAACCGTTTTGAAAGAAGAGTAATACTTGGTTTTGAAAACATAAGAGTTATACTAGCTTTATGGAAAGTTAGGTATAACGTCTTAAGAGAGGTAAAGAAAATGGTTTACTGATTTTAGAAGTTAAGAGACTTGATCTTAAAAGATAAGAGACTTGACTTAATTGAATTGATATGAATTTTGTTAAAAGTATGAAACCTCATTCGTGAATAATGAGTACTTGGTTTTTAAAGTAATAATGTTTTACTGATTTCGGAAATCAGAATGAGTATCGACAAACCACTGCAGCGTTAATAAAGGAAAATGTATTGAATAATGAAGTATTATTAAAACCAATAGAAACCTTCATCTGCATAGAAACTAAGATGAGACAAAATGATATTACATTTCCTAGATCATGGCTGCTTAATAAGATTGATTATAAACAAGAGTAACCTACTCACATATAAGGCATATGTTTCTCTAATTGTTTAAAAGAGAATTATGTTTTAAAGGATTAAAATTATGAACTACGAAACCTTTTCGAAAATGAGAAACTTGAGCATTTGAAATTAGGCAAACTTGAACGTTTGGAAAATAATGTTGTTACTTGATTTTACAAAGGAAAGCGTTTTGGTTTACTTAACAATGTAAGTCACTCTATTTTCATACTAAGGGTATCGGGTGACTTTTATAAAAGGAATGGATCTCTTAAAAGGAATTTAACGTACGTAGTACTTTAGGGTTAAAACCCGGACTTTGACATAAAATGAAAGTACCTTGAGTTTTGTATAACTTGCCTTGTTGTTGTGAAACTTGCCTATGCTTGTTGTGATAGCCTTTGTTGTGCAAGAATTGTGTTTCTATACTACCGCGTCTCTCGGTGGAGGGCCGGTTGATTTGTTGAGGACTTACTTGGGCGTTGCGGCGGTGGAGAATTCCATGGACGCCTCCGCTGATAGTGTTATTCCATGGACTAGCTCTCCATGAGGTTTTATCGTTCGCCTTGGTATCCGGTGGTCGGCTTCAGTTGCCCCGTCTCGTGGCTGATTCGGCCTTGGTACACAGTAGTTAGCCCTCGCACTTGCCCCGTTCAGTTTAGTGACGAAGTCTCGTGATACGGCCTTGGTACCTGGTGGTCAGCCCTCGTACTTGCCCCGGTCAGCTACGTGACTCGGCCTTGGTATCTGGTAGTCGGCTTTCGCACTTGCCCCGTATCAGCTTCGTGGTTTGGATATAGAGTGGCAGAGTCTCGTGATATGGCCTTGGTATCTGGTAGTTAGCCCTCGGACTTGCCCGGTCAGCTATGACTCGGCCGTATCCGGTAGTCGGCCGTACTTGCCCCGACGCTCCGTGGTTTGATTGTATAGTATTGTTAGTACGGTTTTATGACTCAGGTAGGACTTGGTGTTCATGCGTACTCCTTGGCGTTATGATATCATAGATCGTGATGAGGAAGGTATTCCACGCATGATTGATGTTGCGCGTAAGACCCATAGTTATATTTGAGTGATGACTCGAGCGTGAGTCACGACTTATTTGCTTATTTATCATGAATCGTAGTTTGGTTATCATACATGTCTCCGCTTTATATAGATCGCTATGATTTCATTTCTGATATTTTCGTCACATACTTGGTACTGTTGTCTTGACCTCTTCGGGGGGCTGCGTTCATGCCGCAGGTAGAAGTACATCGTCTGTTGATCCCCGCTTATAGGATCACATTTCAGCGTATTGGGAAGCTCCGTTCCTTCGGAGGCTTATCTTTTGGTATGTTACCCTGAGTCTGTAGGTTCTTGTACATTCAGGGGCATGGCGGGGCCCTGTCCCGTCATAGTTATTGTAAAAATCTTAGAGGTCTGTAGCACTGTGGTGGGCAGGGTTGTAAGGTTTGTAACTGTTCAAATGTCGATATATTTATATATGCAGAAAGGCAACCGTTTTGGTTGACCTATTTTCTTTTATCTTGATCCATATCTATTTGCATGTTTAAGTTTTTATTTCCGTTGGTTTTTCTCTGATGTTGTATCACTAGGGTGCCCGGGGTAAGGCACCAGTCACGGGCCCGGGTTCGGGTCGTGACATTATCGTTAAACAACATAAGCATAACAAAAATAACCTCTTTACACAAACATCACAAGAATCAAACACAACGGCTTATCGTTAAACAACATAAGCATAAAAAGAATAACCTCCTTACACAAGCGTCACAAGATACTATCACACATAGTATCACAACATGTTCACTTTATCAAGCCAACAAGAAAGTATTACAAGGCTATCACAAAACATAAGCAAATTACTCACACAAGGTACCTGTACTTCATGTCAACAAGTCCGGGTTTTAACCCCAAGGTATTACATGCTTTAATCTCTTTAAAAATATCCATTTCTTTCACAAACAGTCACACGATACCCGTAGCATCAAAATAGAGTAATTATCTTGTTAAGTAAACCCAAACAATTTCCATACGTCTTTTTAAACCATCTTAAAACAAAAACATGCCTTTCCTTTGAACCAACATACTTCAAATTCTCAAGTCTCTGTTCTTTTAGAAAATAAGTTCCTTACTTTGGAATTTAAGAAAAATCAATATTTGTTATTAATGACTTTAGTAAGGCAACCGTGATCTAGGAAATGTAATACAATTTTGTCTTATCTTAGCTTCTATGCAGATGGAGGGTTTCTACTTGTTTTAATATAATTAATTATTTGTCAATATATTTTCCTTTATTAACGCTGCAGTGGGATGTTCGATATTTATTCTCATTTCCGCAATTGATATAACATTATCATTCGAAACCAAGTACTCATTACTCACGAATGAGGTTTCACAACTTTCCACACAATTCAAGTTCTTCACATATTAAATCAAGTCAAATATGAGTCAAGTCTCTTATCTTCATTTTTTTAAAAATCAACAAACCATTCCTTTACTTACATAAAGTTGTTATAATTAACTTCCCATAAAGCCATTATAACACTTTATGTTTTAAATAAACCAAATTCATTTACACGTCGTCTACCGTACTATATATATATTTCGCAAATATCATGCTAGAAGATATAGGAAGAGGTTCACATACCTCGCGACGATTATCGACTATTAGCAAAACGCTCCCAAGTACTATAATCTTGCTAGCCTTTTCCACCCTTTAAGTATAATACACTAGTCGTTGTACTTCCACCTATAATGGCCACGAAACGTCCATTAACCTCTAGATCTCTTCGTAGGATATTTCTAAGAACAAGTTCCATATCCTACGGAAAATTCGGCAGCACCTCCCCCATTTTTACTCAATTTCCCACCTTTTCCAAGGCCCGATAACCGTGATTAACCTACTATAATTAAGGTGCAATAATACTGAAATCTAAAGAAGGGGATAACACGCCCAAACGGAACGCGATTAACAATCTCTCCTTCATAACAATAATAACTAAAGAAGGGGATAACACGCCCAAACGGAACGCGATTAACAATCTCTCCTTCATAATAATAATAAGTAAAGAAGGGGATAACACGCTCAAACGGTAAAGCGGTTTACTATCTCCCTTCATAATAACAATAAGTAAAAGAAGGATAACACGCCCAAACGGTAACGCGGTTTACTATCTCCCTTCATAATAACAATAAGTAAAGAAGTCCAAAGTAAAAAGTCCAAAGTAGATACGGTCCTTAAGTTGGGGTCCTTGGCCAACTTTTACAATAATACTTATCCAATTACTTCATTAGTCCTTCAACTTATATTCAAATCTTTATATAAGTTATAGTTTCTTTGTTGTTAACTTCTTAGCAAGATCCAAATCTTTCTTTATATCTTATAGTCCATAATATACCTCCAATATATGTATAATATCCATATATACATAATAAATCAACTTCACAAGGAGGTTAAGGTTCATTACCTCAAGATAGCCCAAAAACGTGACTGTCCAGATTTTTAGCTACTGCTTCGTCAGCTGAACTTGCAATGTCGATAACTCTCTACTCCAGTTTCCTATCGACAAGTGGTTTGTTGAGTTGGAAACTAGACTCGACGAACTTCATTTTAGGCTTTTGAAACACCCAAAAACTCCTTATATTCTAGGAGATATTCCCTTCCAAACTTGACTAAAAAAATCTGCCCAAAACAGTTTAGAAAATCTGCCTACTCTCGGCCAAGGGAAGGTTTTTGAGGCTAGGGGTGTGAAATCTTGTCTAACTCTTGGTTAATAATCTTCCTAACACATTAAGGAAGAACACTTATAAGTTTAAGAATTTTTTGACAACATTTGGTTAGGGAGGGGTTGGGCGAAACCAAGATAGAGAAGGAGGGAGACGAAAGGGTTTTCAAGTCTTGTAATATGTTAAGTGTGGCTGATTTTCATCCACTAAGGGGTTTATATAGCACAACCAAGGGTTGAGATTAACACATGTGTAAGGTAGAGATCATATGTGAAGGTTCCTTCCCACACTTGTCTTACTAAAGCCATGCAAGACCATGCAAGACTTGACCATGCAAGACTTGCCCACTACTTGCTAAAAATCGTCCAAGCCATGCCTTCCATGCAAGACTTTTTGCCACTTGTCTTGCCTACTTGTCCACTCAATTTCGTCCCACATGGCCCAATCTAGGGTTGACACTTGTCGCCCTCCTATTGGTCCAAAATATTTTATCTCTCGGAACAATTCCATAATCGTAAAAATATTATTGAAAACGTCCCATGAGACTCGAGGTAGAATCGTATGGTATACATATCTCGGCCCATCTCATGAGACTCGAGGTAAAATCGTGTGGTATACATATCTCGGCCCATCCCATGGGACTCGAGGTAGAATCGTATGGTATACATATCTCGGCCCATCCCATGGGACTCGAGGTAAAATCATCCATAATATTTAAACCCTCTTTTAAGACAGATTAAGACAATACCATGCCTTCCTTTTAAACCAAACTAAGGCAATATCAGGCCTTCCTTTTGAACCAAAACACTTTCCCTTTTAAAGTCAACAATATTCTTTTCCAATAGTTCAAGTTGCATAACTTCAAATACTCAAGTCTCTTATTTTCGAAAGATTTCATAGTTCATAGTCTTAATCACTTAATAACGTAATCTCTTTTAAAAAATTGAGTAACATATGTCTTATGTGTGAGTAGGTTATACTTGTTTATAACGATCTTATTAAAGTAGCCATGATCTAGAAAATGTAATACAATTTTGTCATATCTTAGCTTCTATGCAGATGGAGGATTCTACTTGTTTTTAATTTAATTGATTGTCAATACATTTTCCTTTATTAACGCTGCAATGGTTTGTTCGATACTTATTCTCATTTCCGAAATCAATATAACATTATCCTTTTAAAGACCAAGTACCCATTACTCATGAATGCGGTTTCACAACTTTTAAACACCCTTTGAGTCCTTAACATTTCATATCAAGTCATTTATAAGTTAAGTCTCTTATCTTTTAAGATCAAGTCTCTTAACTTCTAAAATCAACAAACCATTCTTTTACCTACATAAAGTCGTTATAACTAACTTCCCATAAAGCTATTTTAACACTTTATGTTTTAAACCAACCAAAATCGTTTAGCACACGTACGTCTACCGTACAACATAGTTCACAACAATCATGCTAGAAAGGATAGGAAGAGGTTCACATACCTCGCGACGATTATCGACAATTAGCAAAATGCTCTAAAGTACTATACCTTTGCTATCCTTTTCCACCCTTCAAGTAGAATACGCTACTCGTAGTACTTCAACCTATAACGGCCATAAAACGTCTATTAACTTCTAGATCTCTTCGTAGAACATTTCTAAGTACAAGGTTCCTTATTCTACGGAAAATTCGGCAGCACCTCCCCTGTAACTACTTACCACCACCTGTTTCAAGGCCCGATACCAATAGCCACATGCCACATTTAGAGGTCTGTAGTACTGTTGTGAGTTGGGCTTGTAAAGGATGTAACTGTTCAGATTTTTATATATATGCAGAAAGGTGACCATTTTGGTTAGCCTGTTTCTTATTTTATATTGTTTCATGTCTATAAGATTTTATTTCCGATGATTTTCTCTGATGTTTTATCACTAGGGTGCCCGGGGTAAGACACCAGTCGCGGGCCCGATGTCGGGTCGTGACAAGTTATCCTTTACAAACCCTGCCCACAACAGTACTACAGACCTCTAAGAGTATAACAATAACTATGACGGGACAGGGCCCCGCCATACCCCTGAATGTACAAGTACCTACAATAACAGGGGACTATACCAAAAGATAAGCCTCCGGAGAACGGAGCTTCCCAAATCAGGAATCGTGACCCTAAGAGCGGGATCACTAACTGCCACGACCCGACTGCTCATGATCAGTGCCCTACCAGGCACCCATTTCAGTATACATCGAGAATAGGCGGAACATACACAACTTATAAAATGCTTAAACATAAAATAACAACAAAGCTGGCCGATAAGGCCACCTTCCGTAAACTATACATAATAAAACAGTACATTTTTTTCTTTACAACCCAATCCACAAATGTGACTACAGACCTCTAAAAATAACAACTGTGACGGGATAGGGCCCCGCCATACCCCTGAATGTACAACAACCGACCATACCAGGGATTAGCCTCCGGAATAAAGGAGCTTCTCAACAGCTAAACAGTGATCCTAAGAGTGAGGATCAACAACCTGTATACTCTACCTGCGGCATGAACGCAGCCCCCCGAAGGAGGTCAGTACAACATGTACCAAATATGTGAAATCGAAAATCGTAATGAAATCATAAGTCTATAATAAAACTGGAGACAGGTATGATAACTCAATTAACAGTACACTGTGCCTTACTAACAATGAGAGTAATCAAGAGTATACTTACAACATAAAAATAGGAATCTCACAATCAAAGCAGGACCACCCGCCCGCAGTTTCATTAAGCAATCCTACTCCTGGGACTATTTCACCCGCATAGGTCGTGTGGACCCGCATGAGGTATTCCTCGCATAGGTTGTACCCGCCCGCATGGGACTATTTCACCCGCATATGACCATAAGGACTCGCATGAGGTATTCCCCGCATCATGGGTAGCAAATCCACGGAACAGGTGGTATAACGTCTTGGGGGTTTACCCCTCATTTATACTCTTACCCTGAAGAAGGTGGTGTAACGTCTTGGGGGTTTACCCCTCATTTATACTCTTACCCTGGAGAAGGTGGTATAACGTCTTGGGGGTTTACCCCTCATTTATACTCTTACCCTGGAGAAGGTGGTATAACGTCTTGGGGGTTTACCCCTCATTTATACTCTTACCCTAGCTCAACCGGCCATCATACATAACATAAGCCCTACCGGCTTATCATATATAACATAAGCACTACCGGCTTATCATACAATAAATAAGCAAGTTAAGAAATCCCCCTAACTTCTTATTAGTCTTATTCATATACACTCTCATTTTAGTTTACTTAAGGCACTAACATGTCATTATAAATCCGGGAATTTAACCCAAAAGTACTACGTACTTCTATTCTTTTAAAATGGCTCCTTTTCATATAAAACTTTCAAGATACTAATAACCGTAGTATCAAGTCATAACTACATTTTAAGACAAGTCACAATACCTTTTTAGAAAATACATTTTCAGGCTTCTAAATCAAGTGACTTCTTTCTTTTAAACCTTAAGCAATTGATGCCTTTAAATCAATTTTCCTTTCGTTTATTCAATTCATTTAACATACTTAAATTACTTAGAGTAAACCACTCTTTTTAACTTTCCATAAAGCTATTATAACCAACTTCCCATAAAGCCGTTATACTAGCTTTATACTTTAGAAACTTACATACTTCTTTATAACCAAGAGACTTAAACTTTCCAACAAAACAAGTATCAACAATACTTTCAACATACTTAAAGTCTCTTAACTTTTAAAAGCCAAGATATCCTTAATATTTATAAACAAGTGAGTTAATTCCCTAACACAATCAACTTGAACATTCTTAAGATAAACCAAGGATATCAATTGGACTAGATTCGTCAAAAACTCGTACGTCTACCGTACTATACATTTACAACTTATTCATGCTCAAGAGATAAGAAAGTTCCACATACCTCTTCGGTTTAATCCACTTGTCAAGTCCAATATGCCGTACGTAGTATGTCAACCTATAATGACCATAGTACGTCTATCAACTTCTTACTTCAAAAGTAGAATATTCTAAGTGCAAAGTCACTAAATTCTACGGAAAATCAGACAACACTTCCTTTGTTTCTACATACTTTGCCACCTTTTTCAAGGCCGAATTCAATAACCAAACACGCCACTTTTAAGGCTCAACAAAGTAGTTAACAATAGGGGATTACACGCTTAATCAAGGCGTGTAAAATTCCGCCCCACAATTGACATTAAACTGGTCCAAAATACAATGTCCATTCGGCAATTAGGGACAACAATACCAATTCTTTTCCAATTTATATTCAATCCAAATAGTTTAGTATAACATGTTATAAAGCCGCAATTGATTATAACAACTATAATCGTCAAGTAGATAACATACGACAATTCTAGTTAACGACCAAATTGTAATTCAATTTCAAATGACTCAACATGTCATTTTCGGATTTGAGCTTCCAAATTTCCATACACTTATCAATCTTCATAACACATATCACATGATCATTTCTAACTTATAATAACATGGAATCTTCAATTACAAAAGTAAGACGAAGATTATACCTCATTTAGCCCAAATATGATCCAAGATTACAAGTCGATCCTTAGCAACTTTACCTCCTCCTTTCGACGTTCCAATCCACTCCAAGCAACCTTTAGAAGCCTATGAAGAACTCTTCTTCAAGTTCCATCTTCAAAGTTGAATAACTCCTTAGGTTTTTGCCTTGCGACTAATACGAAAACACCACTTTTCCGGGATCTTTCTATTGAGATACACTTACAATACCCTTAGGTACCTTGGTTTAATGTATGGAGCTTATTGGACAACAAACAAAAAAAAATTCTCTCCTAATGTATGCCAAAGCCGAGAGCCTCACATTGTTTTCTCTCAATTCTTGAAATTTTTCTAAGTATGGAGACTAGTCTTGCACCAGTAGTAGTATATATAAATAAAACAAGGGCTAGGATTCATCCAAATGGAAGGTCAAGATGTGGTCAATTATCTCAAGCTATTGACTTCTTGACTTAGTAAAACTTATCAAGCCAAAGTCTTTGCAAGACTTGATCATCTCATTAGTGGTCAAATGACCATTATATCCATGCCCAATTCGTTCAAGGCCAATAAGGGGGTGACACGTGTTTCCCTCCCATTCGTCGCAATATTTCATTTTTCCGACAAATTCCAAAAATTCCGATAAATTGTTACTCGTCTCTAATCTTAACATTTGTGAGTTCTTACATATCTTCTTATAAACATATCCTAAATACGGTGTAACATTCTTCCCCCCTTAGAAACATTTGTCCCCGAATTTTCTTTCGGGAGTCAAACTTAAAGATAGCGACATAGTCTTCTTTTACAACCCCTACATACCAATAATACCACACGAGGCCACATAACAATACTCATACTAAAATGTCAACCTGAACCCCATGTGTCAACGTTGGTTATTTGCATAAAGCTTCTGCTGACTCTGAGTTTACTAATAATCTTTCCCGGATAAGCTTCGCTTATCCTCACTTCACGAATCAAGTCCGACCAAATAATGTAACCTCGCCACGCCGAACCAACCAACCGCGATCTACACTTTTTTACATAGAAGGCCTCATACAGGCTATCCGAATCGGAAGGGTATTCATATCGCACGAACTCGACAAGAGGCAATAATTCTTTCACTAACTCAAATCAATAAAACAGCCCGCCACCTATCCCAGCGCTCGATAGTACGCCCGCCGCGCGCTGGCCCGAGGGTGTAATGCAATACTGAGACTCACCTGTGTTCCTAATCCTTTCCGAAAAACCTCCAAAAGTTATCTGTAACCGAGCTCATATGTCTGACATCATAAACGTAGGAACCCCGTGCAGTCTCACAATCTCCCTGTTATAAAAGCTGGCATAAAACTCAGCCGAACAAGTGGTCCTACCCGGAAGAACACGCTTGGTTTCGCTTGCATGTTTACTATGACCCTGCGGGTCGCACTTCCTCTGAGTACGATGCCACCCTGTAATAAGATCCACATTAATTTCCTCCCAAAACAAAGTCGGGATCTAAATCGTCTGTAATAGCCCACTAGGCTTCTGGTGCTCAACCTTGACCTGCTACAAATTCGGACACTAAGTAGTAAACTCCGCTATGTCCATTTTCCGGTCATCTTACCCATACATACATCTGAGGTCACGACACAACTTAGTCGACCCCGAACAATTAGGGCAATAAGCACTGCGTGCCTCCCCTAAAACCTGCTGACTAGTCCTGCAGCACCGGGTACACACAATTTATCCTCATATCACAGCACCTCATCCGGTGCTACTCAAACAGGCTCTTCTCTTCTCGGAGAGCCGTATCTCGATACCGTATTATCACTAGATCCTCATATCACGCCTCATCACTGCCGCTCTTTACCTCATCAACGATGGAAGACTTGGCAACCTCTCGGATCTAAACTTCATTAACCTCGAAACAAATAATCGAACCCCGGCTCGTTAGCTAACGAATCTCACGACCACGCCCCGCCTACCGCCGCCCATCCGACATCACCCATAGACCACGACTAAGAGTATTCAGAATCGCCTTGGCTTCCCCGGATGGTATAGGATATCGATATCACAATCCTTGAATAACTCTAACGACCGTCGTTGTCGCAAATTCTACTACCTCTGTCTGAAGGTATACCGGAGGCTTTTGTTGTCTGCACAAATATCCACATGAAGTCTATATATACGTCATGCCCCCAAATCATCAAGGCATGATTTAACTGCCGCCAGCTCTAAATCGTGAGTGGCGTAATTTCCTTTCCTGCTTCCCTAACTACCGGGAAAACATAGGCTCTATCCTTATCCGGTTGCCAAGACACAACCTAGCCCAACACCCAACGTGTTATCATAATAACCTAACCCTCTAGTCTTTCAGGAGGAGTTAGAACTGTAGTCGAGTCAACTTATCTCCCAATAATTGGAAACCTTTCTCATTCTTGCGAAATATTCGGGCGTCCTTAATCTCAATTATGGTTTCTGTTTCCTTTTCTCTGTTGTAACCAAACTTGGTCATTAACTTAGATTTGATTCTTTTGCTTGCCTCCTGGCTAAGACTTCCTGTCAATCATAATTTAGGGGGGGATTTCCTTGATCTCACAAGTAGTAACCCGCTTATTCTCTCCCAGCTCGTAGAGCTTATAGTCAGGTGTTCAACCTCAACTCATGGTATCACATAACCCAATGACTTGTCAAGATTTCTCATCGTTCGAGTGTCTACTCGTCTTTCCTTTATAATTTATTTCAAGTTGTCCTGGGGTCCCTCACCCCTCCGTATTTCCTTACTATCTTTCTCACAAGATGCACGCTACCACCTTTTCTCGAGGTGTTCTTACTGCTCATTATTTACTAATGGTCTTTACACTAGTCTGGGGTAATCATATCTCGTGCAACTTACCTAACCATAGTCGATTCTCCTTTATCATTCTGGTCATATCCTTACCTTAGGCTCATTATTAGCAAAATATTTCTATCTTGATTCATAATCGCATAGCTTCATACACGCTGCATAACCCGCATTTATATCTTTACGATACTTCGACCAATTCGTATGTCGCTCTTAATTACCCCAACACAACACTTTTCCCACTGCTATCTACAACTATAACCTATGGCACGACGATACCAAGACCTTACCGCCTCATATCACGCTGCCTAACAACACGGGTACACGCAATCCCATAATACGAAACTGCCCTTTTACGTGGGAGAGAACTTATCTCCTTTCTTAAACTTTCCTCGAGTCACAACCCTAATCATGTGGTCCTCTCGCGTCCAATAAATATCTAATCATCACGCACCGCCTTAAAGTCATGTAGATTTTCAAAACCTATCAAAGATGCCTCACTTTTCCGCCGCAAAGACTCAGACTTATTTGTAACGACTGCCCGGCCCACATCGTGCCTTACCCCGGCACCCTAGTGACACAACATCGAGTAATCAATAACATAAAGACAATACATGAAACCAATGTAAATGACAAGTGAAATAAGAAGACAGACTAACTAAAAGCTGTTACCTTCAAGATATATATAAATAGCAATTCGAACAAGCTATAACCTCTTACAAATTCGCCACAACATTTCATGCACTTCTAAGAAATGATACGACAATAATGGCGGACAGGCCCCGCCAAACCCCGAATGTAAACACTTACTACGACAGGACTATACCATCGATAAGCCTCCGAGAAACGAGCTTCCCAAAGCTGAATCAGATCCTAAGAGCGAGGATCAACGATCGTGTACCTTTACCGCAGATGAACGCAGCCCTCGGCGAGGTCAAGATAACAAAATTTAGTATGTGAAATCAAAATAAATATCAGAAATGAAATCATAGTAGTCTATATAAAACAGAGACATGTATGATAACCAAACTACGCTCACAATAAATAAGCAATATGTCAAGTCGTGACTCACGCCTCAAAGTTATCACAATAAAACCGTGACGGTAAGTACGAAGGCATAGCCGACTACTAAGACCCACGCACTAAAAATACCACAAATCAGATCCCGAGGTCTTTCTGCACCGCACCATACGATCGGCCGCCCTCGCTCGCAATATCAATGCGCGTCATCCTCGAACTCTCGCAGCCCGCATAGGTCACACACGACCGCATGAGGTATTCTCGAATCATGGTCCTGCATCACCGAGGTATACCCCGCATCGGGCGCAGCTAACCTCAGATCCGCCAGGCTCCCGCAACCCGCATAGTCTCAAAAGACCGCATAGTCTCAACAGACCGCATAGGAATCCCCGCATCAAGCTAAACACCCTAATGATCAATCCCGAGCTACCGCGACCGCATAGTCACGAGGACCGCACAGCCGTGAAAGACCGCATCGGGGTGGCAAGCCCTGTGATAATAAGTCAAATGGTACGTGATACAATAATCATAACGGGCTTAACGCTTAACAACGTAAGCACAACAATAATAACCCCTTACATAATAATCACAAGATACTAACACACGTAGCATCCTAACATGCTTACTCATCAAATCAACAAGAAGTATTACAAGGCTATCACAAACCAATACAATCAAGTTATTCACACAAGGTACTTTCTACTAACAAGTTCGTACCTATCCCCAAAGTACTTCATACATTAAATCTTTAAAAGATACGCATTTCACAAAAATCACACAATACCCGTAGTATATAAAAATAGAGTGATTATCTTTTTCAAAGTAAATCAATTACTTCTCTTTGTAAAATCAAGTAGCAACATTCTTTCCAATGTTCAAGTTTGCCTAATTTCCAATGTTCAAGTTTGCCTAATTTCCAATGTTCAAGTTTGCCTAATTTCCAATGTTCAAGTTTCTCATTTTAGAAAGGTTTCAGAGTTCATAGTCTTATTCATTTAAGAATATAATTCTCCTTTAAACAACTGAGAAACCTAAGCCTTATATGAGTAGATATTCTTGTTTATAATAATCTTATTACAAAATGTGATCTAGAAATATCATTTGTCTCATCTTAGCTTCTATGCAGATGGAAGTTTCTAATGGTTTTAATAATACTTAATTAGTCAAAACATTTCCTTTTAGTAACGTTTCAGCTGGTTTGTCGATACACATTTCGATTTCCAAATCAAGAAACATTCTTAAGCCGTTATACCTAACTTCCCATAAAGCTAGTATAACTCTTAAGTTTTCAAAACCAAGTATTACTTCTTCTTTCAAAATGATTCAAAAATCTTTTGAAATACTTCAAGTTCTTTATTAATACATAACAAGCCGCTTATAGTTCAAATCGCTTACCTTTTAAAAACCACATGTATTTTCTTACCAACATAAAGTCGTTATAACCAACTTCCATAAAGCCGTTATAACACTTTATGTTTTACACCAATCAAATACATTTAGCACCAGACGCTCACCGCACTACATAGTTCACACATATCATGCTAGAAGAGATAGGAAGAGGTTCACATACCTCGCGACGAGCATCGACTAATAGCAAAATGCTCCGAGTACCTCAAACCGCGGCTACTCCTTAGCCCTGAGATCGCGCCACACGAGTACTTCAACCTATAAGGCCACAAGGCGCTATTAACATTTAGGTCTAACTGTAGAACATTCTACGTAAAATTCAGAAGACCTCCCCACCCCGCAATAACAGAAATCTCTCCTCTATCGAGGCCGCTACCAAGCCAACCAAGTGGTTATACATCTAACCCTAACGGTACAATTCTACCCACTGCATTACTACACAAGTCTACCGTAATACAAAATTTCCATGTAAAAACAGCTTAGTACTTTCTTCAAAAGGTTTCTTATTATTCAGTTAAGTCCAAAGACATTGCCGACAACAACGCTCAGTTCTATATATACAAAGATACTTCAACTATATAGTCTAACAATCATGTAATTTCCAATTACAATAGAGGACAAGATATTTACCTCGATAAGCCCATAATTATCCGAGTATAAAGTCGATCCCGGCAATCGCTTAGCTCCAACTCCGCGCCCAACCCGCTCCAAACTACCCTTAAGTTCTAACTAACTTCTACATACTACTCCAACTAACCACGGAGATTTTCCTTGTGGTTTTGGCCAGGACCGACGGTAAGTATAATAGTATTTCTGGCTTTTCAGATAGGTATAACCTTAGAATACAACAAGGTATATGGCTAAGGTAATTTGGGCATTATAACAATACTTTGAGAGTATTTCTACCAAGAGGGGTATTATACTAAAACAACTAAGTTGGGGTACCCACTGCTAGCACCCCAAGGAGGGGTGTATAATTTCTACTTACCCTACTGTGGGGAACTCTCGCCAAGCTGGTGGGAAGGCTTTGGACGAGAACCACAAGAAGGGAGAGGAGGATTTTAACACTTAAGATTTTAGATGAAGAAAGTCTTCAACATGTAGTGGTATTTATAAAGCAACCAACGGCCAACCAACGGCCAAGATCACGCCAAGTGCAAGTGCCGTAGGCCAAGATCTTGCCAAATGCCCTTAACCAACTAACACACAAATATCCTACCAACTAAAGCCATTCCAATCGCCACAATAACGCCTCACATCCATCAATCGGAGGTGACAAGTGTCGCCTCCCGCTGTCCAAAATGTTTCGCCTCTAAAAATCCGCAAAATAAAATATGGCATACCGAAATTCCCATACGAAAGTCAGAAAACGTTTACCAAAAACGACTTAACCGTGTCAGGCATAAAATTAAATCGCTAAGCCTACTGGTTCGAATTTCTACGCACGCCCCTCGCACATACTTTGGAAATACGGTATAACATTCTTCCTCTCTTAGAAACATTCGTCCGAATGTTCCTTCTAAGTCTTAAAACAAACGCTACGCAGATAGTCCTCACCGCTATACTTATTTAAAACAACTCACACGCACGCCACTTTAACCAACTTGCAAAAAAATACTTACCTCCAAGTCCACGATGACACACCTCTAACATCACAAACGCCTCCCATCCAAGGGTCTAAAATATAATTCCTTCAGATTTCTCCATACAAAAGAAATGATCACATCTACGCCGCCATACACGCCGCTTCTTCCCTTACGCATCGCACTTTCTCGCACACTCGACTTACCACATGATACCACTTTTGTCACTTTGCCCGAGGCATAAACCTTCTCGTGCAACCCAACAAATGGTACCGATCGCACGCGATCATCGCGCTATCAGACACCCAAACTTCGATATCGCTTCGCTCAAACTCGGTTACTATTCTACCCGGTCATCATTAATCGAACACTGATGGATTTCGATACTTCCCGATCATAACAATACGAAGACGGACGCATCGCCTCCTAAGTCGGACGCAGAACTAACATATATGCAACCCGCCTATTCTTCACATGAACTCAAAAAGGGCCCAAAGTAACTGCTAAGTTCTCTCGTTTCCAAAACTCGCCCCCTATCCGGCGGTACTTTCAAGACCGACCGCCAACTCAACTCTAAGCGCTGCCGCCGATCATCCGCGACGATTTCCGAAATGCCGTAACTTCTTCTGCAAGCTTCACTATCCACGGTCACTGGAACAAGCTCAACTAATCGCTCAACCTCGCTAACATCGAACCAATCGATCGCACTTACACTTCCGCCTCTTACAAGGCTTCATAAGGCGACATCCGACACCGAAATGGTAGCTTAAACGCCCTCATGTGAGACAACAATCCCCACAACTACCCCGAAATCCACACCGCCCGGCGTGAATGCGATTCGAGACTCACCGAAGTTCTAACCTTGCTCGTAAAACTTCCAAACAAAACAACCGTAACTGGCTCCACTGTCGCCATAAGGTGAAGTAGGCACCCGCAGCCTTACAACCTTTTTGATAACTCAACACAGCCGGTAAACGGTCCCGATCAAAAACACGCGGGCTGCTCCCATCGCCCGACCACCGGTCGAACGATCCACGAACTCAGACAGTTAACTAAACTTGGGCCTAACACCTCGTGATCCCACCAACTACGGAGCACCACAAACTGACCTCACCAACAAACAGTTGCGGGTCGATCCCGCACGCGCCTCAACCCGACCCTAACGCGCACAATACTAGCTCCCAAGGAAAACTCACTAATCACGCTACTAAAACCCAGCGGTCTTCTTAGCTCAACTACCCTCTTCATTTCACGCTACTCAGGACTTATCCCACAAACATAGCTCACGTGCACTATGCACTCCTATAAGGATCAAACATAACACTACACCTTTACCCGAGATGGCCTTACCTCTAAGGTCTCTACGATAAAGCTCTAAGGCTCACACTTTCTCTATCCCTCAACATCTTACTCTGCTAAACAACCACGATCTAATCAAAACTAACACATCGCTATCGTAACATAGCACTTAAGGTATACTCACCGATCACATAAACAAAACTCTGAGGGTTAAAGATATACCAGAATTCATGCTTCACTCCCTTAATCGCTCTAATCAAACTCGCCTGCAGGCATAAACGAGGAGATGACAAACTACCCACCGATCTCGAGGCTAAGTCCTCCTTACTGTGACACTCTTTCGACATTAGACTCGACGGTCATAGTACAACAAGTACCAACTAAAAGACGACATTCCCGATGACGTCATTACACTGCGGAACCTAAGCCCGGAGTTCGTTAACTCGCACACCCCGAACGCCCCAAATTCGTGGAAGACCACTCGCACCGTGGATGTGCATAATCAAATCACGCGAGGTGACTCGCCGAAGTTACCAAAGGACTCACGCTCGCCCTCTTCTCGTTGTCCTTCGTTAACCCGCCGATCTCTACGCCGGCCGCGCATAAGCCCGCATACGTGCCATGCTCGCTTCAATCAAGGATTACCCTTGCACAACCTTCTCTTAGGTAGTCATCAAGACTCGCGATACATCGGTATACTCTCCGTAGCCAAATCCATAGCTAGTAATGTGGTCGCTTCTTTGCAATCTATATTCACCGCTCATCGTGGAACCAAGATTCAAATATCACGCCGCAGTAGAATCGCCGCCGCTAAACTTTATCAAGCAGCGATGTCACCAATCCCCGAACGTAGCACCTAACTCAGTGATGATCGGGCCTATGCCCTCGTAATCTTCCTCGACTCTACTCGCCTCCTCGCCGCTTCGCCTCCCGCCCGGTTCTACGCGAGGCATAACGGTAAGTGGAAAGAAATACGCTTAGAGGGTCCAACTTACAACACACTCTAAGGCACGATCTCAGAGTGAGAAGAATAGAAACCAATCCTAAATACCCTATAGCCTCCTCGGGATTATCACGTGGTGCACAACACACCGATAATCAAGACTTCATCGATACGCCTCAGACACTTTCCGAGGATTAATCGCTTGATACCACTTTTGTAACGACTGCCCGGCCCACATCGTGCCTTACCCCGCACCCTAGTGACACAACATCGAGTAATCACAACATAAAGACAATACATGAAACCAATGTAAAATGACAAAGAAATAAGAACAGACTAACCAAAAGCGGTTACCTTCAAGATATAGATAAAGAGCAATTCGAACAGTAACAACCCTCTGACAAATTCTGCCCACAACAGTACTACATACCTCTAAGAAAGTATACGACAATAATGGCGGGACAGGGCCCCGCCAAACCCCTGACTGTAAACACTTACTACGACAGGGACTATACCATCGATAAGCCTCCGAGAAACGGAGCTTCCAAAGTCAACCGTGATCCTAAGAGCGAGGATCAACGATCGTGTACCTTTACCGCGGCATGAACGCAGCCCTCAAGGAGGTCAAGATAACAGTACCGAGTATGTGAAATCAAAATAAATCGTAAATGAAATCATAGTAGTCTATATAAAACAGAGACATGTATGATAACCAAACTACAGCTCACAATAAATAAGGCCATGTCAAGTCGTGACTCACGCCTCAAAGTTATCACAATAAAACCGCACGGTAAGTACGAAGGCATAGCCGACTACTAAGACCCACGCACCAAAAATACCACAACCGTATCCCGAGGTCTTTCTAGATCGCACTACATGATCGCTCGCCCTCGCCCGCAATATCAATGCGCTGCCTATCCTCGAACTCTCGCAGCCAAGATAGGTCACACACGGACCCGCATGAGGTATTCCTCGAATCATGGTCCTGCATCACTGAGGTATACTCGCGTCGGGCGCACTAACCTCGGTATCTCGCCAGGCTCCCGCAACCCGCATAGTCTCAAAAGACCGCATAGTCTCAACAGACTGCATAGGAATCCCCGCATCGTGCTAAACACCCGAATGATCAATCCCGAGCTACCGCACTCCGCATAGTCACGAGGACCGCATAGGCCGTGAAGACCCGCATCGGGTGGCAAGCCCTCAGATAATAAGTCAGCGGTATGTGATACAATAATCATAACGCTTAACGCTTAACAACGTAAGCACAACAATAATAACCCCTTACATAATAATCACAAGATACTAACACACGAGCATCCTAACATGCTTACTCATCAAATCAACAAGAAAGTATTACAAGGCTATCACAAACCAATACAATCAAGTTAGTCACACAAGGTACTTTCTACTAACAAGTTCGGGCACCTATCCCCAAAGTACTTCATACATTAAATCTTTAAAAGATACGTTACTTCACAAAATCACACACACCAGTGAGTATATAAAAATAGAGTGATTATCTTTTCAAAGTAAATCAATTACTTCTCTTTGTAAAATCAAGTAGCAACATTCTTTTCCAATGTTCAAGTTTGCCTAATTTCCAATGTTCAAGTTTGCCTAATTTCCAATGTTCAAGTTTCTCATTTTAGAAAGGTTTCAGAGTTCATAGTCTTATTCATTTAAGAATATAATTCTCCTTTAAACAATCTGAGAAACCTAAGCCTTATATGCGAGTAGATATTCTTGTTTATAACAATCTTATTACAAAGAAATGTGATCTAGGAAATATCATTTTGTCTCATCTTAGCTTCTATGCAGATGGAAGTTTCTACCGTTTTAATAATACTTAATTAGTCAAACATTTCCTTTTAGTAACGCTCGCAGCTGGTTTGTCGATACACATTCGATTTCAAATCAAGAAACATTCTTAAGCCGTTATACCTAACTTCCCATAAAGCTAGTATAACTCTTAAGTTTTCAAAACCAAGTATTACTTCTTTCAAAATGATTCAAAATCTTTTGAAATACTTCAAGTTCTTTATTAATACATAACAAGCCGCTTATAGTTCAAATCGCTACCTTTTAAAACTACATGTATTTTTCTTACCAACATAAAGTCGTTATAACCAACTTCCATAAAGCCGTTATAACACTTTATGTTTTACACCAATCAAATACATTTAGCACCAGACGCCTACCGTACTACATAGTTCACACATATCACGCTAGAAGAGATAGGAAGAGGTTCACATACCTCGCGAGTATCGACTAATAGCAAAATGCTCCGAGTACCTCAAACCGCCTGGCTACTCCTTAGCCCTAGATCGCGCCACACGTAGTACTTCAACCTATAAGGCCACAAGGCGCTTATTAACATTTAGGTCTAACCGTAGAACATTCTACGTAAAATTCAGAAGACCTCCCCACCCCGCAACAACAGAAATCTCCTCTCTATCGGTGCCGCTACCAAGCCAACCAAGTGTGGGTTATACATCTAACCCTGGCGGGTACAATTCTACTCCACTACACTACTACACAAGTCTACCAGAATACAAACTATGTAAAAAGCTTTAGTACTCTTCTTCTAAAAGGTTTCTTATTATTCAGCTTAAGTCCAAAGACATTGCCGACAACAACGCTCAGTTCTATATATACAGATACTTCAACTATATAGTCTAACAATCATGTAATTTCCAATTACAATAGAGGACAAGATATTTACCTCGATAAGCCCATAATTATCCGAGTATAAAGTCGATCCCGCAATCGCTTAGCTCCAACTCCGTGCGCCCAACCCGCTCCAAACTACCCTTAGAAGTTCTAACCAACTTCTACATACTACTCCAACTAACCATGGAGATTTTCCTTAGGGTTTTTGGTGACTCACGGTAAGTATAATAGTATTTCGGCTTTTCAGATAGTATAACCTTAGAATACAACAAGGTATATGGCTAAGGTAATTTGGGCATTATAACAATACTTTGAGAGTATTTCTACCAAGAGGGGTATTATACTAAACAACTAGGCTAGTGGGTACCCCACTGCTAGCACCCTCAAGGAGGGTGTATACCCTCGCCTACCCCACTGTGGGAACTCCCGCCAAGGGGGGGAAGCTTTGGACGAGAACCACAAGGGAGAGGAGGATTTTAACACTTAAGATTTTAGATGAAGAAAGTCTTCAACATAGAGTGGTATTTATAGGCAACCAACGCCAACCAATGGCCAAGATCATGCCAAGTGCAAGGCAAGTGTAGGCCAAGATCTTGCCAAATGCCCTTAACCAACTAACACACAAATATCCTACCAACTAAAGCCATTCCAATCGCCACAATAACGCCTCACATCCATCAATTGGAGGGTGACAAGTGTCGCCTCCCGCTGGTCCAAAATGTTTCGCCTCTAAAATCCGCAAAATAAAATACGGCATAGCCGAAATTCCCATACGAAAAGTGGAAAACGCTTTCACTAAAAACGACTCTAACCGGTGTTGTGCACAAAATTAAATCGCCAAGCCTACTTGAAGTTCGAATTTCACGCACGCCCCTCGCATATACTGGAAATACGGTATAACATTATTTTATTCTTGCTTTACACATTTTCCCGAAATTATCCGGCGTCGTGGCCTCGATGGCCACACCAAACTAACTCCAAGTACTTCCAAGGGCACTTAATATAAATTCTTCAAATTCAATTATTACTTACTTCCGGCCAATTTACTCTCAAATGAACAAGTCACACCGACTTATTAAAAACAATGATGCCAAAGCAGGAAGGATAATTCACCGTTACTACAACTTCTCTTCCTTTACACCGATAATCACCACGTAAAACCGAATCGAGCCAATCTCTTCTCGCATAACGTTGGCATAACAAGAGGCCAACTAGCCCGCACTCCTAATGTTATACCTCGTATTTCAGCCAGATGCACGAGGACGACGCATAAAAGTTTAGCCTTAGTTAGGCACTATGGACGAAAATATTGTGCACAACACTCAAAAGAATCGCTTTCCGACGAAACGCTTTACTAAATTTCATGGGCGGAAAATTCCTATTATGTCATTTCTAATTTTTATGGATTTTTCCGAGAGACGAACATTTTGGATCAACGAGGGCTACACTTGTCACCCTCTAATCGTGGACGACAAGAATGGACGAATGGGGCTTGTTTTGTCAAGGAGTTGGTAGGATATTTTGTGTGGTAGACGGATAAGTGACACTTGCCTAAATCCTCACCCTACATTTGCATAGCACACGGATTCATCTCGCCATCGTTGGCCTATAAATACCCCTAACTTGAAGGTTTTCTTCATCCACAAATCAATTCTCCAAGTCTTGAAATTCCATCCCCTGTTATGCTGGCCCAACACCCTCTCCCCTCTAGCCTTGGCTTCAGCCGAGAGCCTCCCTTCCTCGAGTCCTAGCACAAACCTACCCTCCCTTCGTAGAAAAGTTGTCTTCCAAGTGTAGTTACTATTCCTAAAATACCCTAGCCCAAATCCCGTATAGTACTTAGTAGAAGTTGTGAAGAACTTCTATGGTTTCATGGAGATATCGGAGCTGCAATTGTGAGCCAAACTCGCAGATCGACTTTTAACTTGGATAATTTTGGGCTTATCGAGGTAAATAATCTTATCCTTCTTTTGTAATTAGAGAATACATAATCGTAGAAGATAGGAATAAGTATTAAATACTTGAAGGATATTAATGAATAATTGAATCGTTATCACAGTATAGGGTATAAAAGAAGAATAATTGAATCAGACAAGACATGCGACTGCTTTCACAAAGAGACTGAGTAGCTTGGCAGGGAAGTGCTGCCCAATTTTCCGCAGAATAGAGAACCCTCTACTTAGAATCACGTAATAGTCTAGACGCTGATAGACGATTTGACTATTATAGGTTGATTCTCCATGCGACATATTCGACTCAAGGTGGATTTCGCCGGTATGCATGTGATTCTTCCTATACTCGAGCATGATATTTTAAATATATATATAGTACGACGACGATTTAGTGTTAATCAATAATAATTACTGCAATGTCTTTTGACTTAAGCTCAATAATACTTACGGAATGTCTTGTGACTTAAGCCCAATAATAAGGATCTTCAAGCATTTCAAAAGAATATCAATCATTTTTAACAGTAAGAGAAATATTTGGTTTTAAACAAAAGCTAAGAGTTATACTAGCTTTATGGGAAGTTAGGTATAACAACTTAAGAAAGATAAAAGGAACTGCTACTTAATTTTTTATAAAACCTTGTATTGATTTCGTAGCGTATAGTAAGATTGTTTGAAAAGTAGACATATTATGATGCTACGTGTGTTAGTGTTCGTGACGCGTGAAAGGGGGTCATTCTTGTTGTGCTTACGCTTAAACGGTAAGTCACCAGATCATATTATATCACCTACCCTTGACTTGTTATACCGAGGGCTTGCCACCCGACGCGTATATACGCCTATGCGGTTCGCGTGACTACGCGGAGTCGCGGGAGTTCCGTGATTGATCATTCCGGTGTTTTAGCCCGACGCGGGGATGCCTACGCGGCCTGTGCGACTACGCGTCTATCGAGACTATGCGCGATCGCGGAGTCCGCGAGGTATCGGTTAGCTACCCCGATGCGGAATACCTACGCTGGTCTGGCATGACTACGCGATCGCGAAGTCCGTGATTAGGCACGCATAATGATACTACGGGCGATTCGCCTTGCTTCGATCATTCGCGCCTAGAAAAGACTGCATGGGCTTACCTATTATTGTTCTTGTTTGTGATGTGGCACCATGTGCAATTGAACCGATTGTATTTGCAAATGGTTTTAAATGCTTTGATTTCATTTAAGTACTTTAAGGCCACATACTTGGTACTGTTGTACGACTTCGTGGCCGCGCTCATGCCGCAGTAAGGGAAAACAAAGCTAGATCCACATCCTTAGGATCTTTTGCTTGGGTGTCGTGAGCTCCATCTTCTCCTGAGGCTCGACGTCTGGGTACGATCTCCCCGTTGTTGTATATAGTTTTGTATATTCAGGTATGGCGGGCCCTGCCCCGCCATAATTGTTTATCTTCTGTATGATGTAGTCCTATTGTATAGTTGGGATGTAAATCGCAAAAACTATGTTTATATATATATGCCGAAGGCGACATTTTCTCACATAAAACCGTGTCTCATTTTACAATCGTTTCATGTCTTGTTTTTATATTCACTGACACTGATGTATGACTACTTGGGTGCTCTGGTAAGACACTACCACGCCCCGAACGGTCGTGACAAAAGTGGTGTCAGAGCGCTTAATCTCTGAAAGTGTCTACGCATCGTATCTAGAGTTCGATTATCTGTTTTGCACCACACCAATAATCGTGAGGCTATAGGATATTTAGGATTGATTTCCATTCTTCTCACTCGAGATCGTGCCTTAGAGCCGTGTTATGTCGACCTCTAACGTATTCCTTTTCAGAATGCTTATGCCTCCACGTAGCGCAACCCGGTCCGTATGGCAAGGCATCCAGGAGCCGCTAGTAGAAACCGAGAGTCACGAGGGCTCGTGCCCGCCTATACCCGAGACAGCTGAGTTCCATGACGCCGCCGACCAAAGAGAGACCACGCACTCCGCACCTTGCCCCACGTACTCGGCGTAGGAGTTGTGGTACAAGGAGACGGCCGCCATCGCCGTGATCGTGGCCGCATACGAGGATAGCCGGACGCAGCCTGGCCCAGCCTCCACCGCATTCGCGGTTCACCCGAGGCGTATAGTTCGAGGCTACGGATTTCCCCGAGTCAGAGCCCGCCAGAGTTTTACTGTCGAGGCGCAGGATGATCCGCAGGAGTTCATCCGCTGGGCCATGAGGATTATGAGAGTGATCGGGGCGCCGAGACCGAGTCCGTGATTCGGTTCAGACGGCCGCGTGATACCGCAATGATTGGTTTGATTCACGGAGTTATCCCGGAGAGCACGCCCTCGCCTACTGGGATGAGTTCTGAGGCTTTTCTCACGCATTTCTTGCCTCCGTAGACGGCGAGGGCACGGCCGACATATTTTTGCCTTGAGACAGAGACGACAAGCAGGAGTACAACATCGAAGTTTGATTCATCGCTCGATATGTCCCCTCGCTTAGTAGCAGAGATATGGAGGACCGAGTGCACCGATACGCCATCGGGCTAGATGATTATATGGCCGAAGTCTTGTGCGCGTGTGGCTCTTCACCGTGCAATGACATTACCCGTGATGCAGCTCACGACTGACGCGAGAGCGGTGAGACCGACGGGTCGACAGATATCAAGATCGCGTTAAGCGCCAAGACGGCCGTTCTTTTGGTAGTTCTCGGTGGACTACCATGTTAGCCTAGATTTGCACCCCACCAGCTCAGAGCACTCCCACATCGTCAATACAACCGCAGTATCGGGCGTGTCGCGCCCCGTGACTTCTGATTTCCGTGGTAGCAAGCGGTGCTAACCGATCGAGGTCCGCCAGGTGTCCGCTGTGGTAGATTCCATTCGCGAGTCAGAGTACTACTCCGAGCTTGCTATACTTGTGGCCAGGTCATTTTGCGAGGCCTGTCCGACCGGGCAACATGGGTGGTAGGGCTCACCTGTGGTCTGTCGCGGCTCATCATCTCTACAGCTACGCCCCGAGGCGGTACTCACGGGCCAGCAGGTCGCGCAGAGGTCGTGGCGCGGTCCAGCTTCTAGCGGTCCTCGTAATCGCATTTATGCCTTGTCCACCGGCAGACTGTGAGGCCTCACCGATGTCGCCACGGTACTTTATCGGGCCTTTCGGATTTGACGTGTATGCCTGATAGATCCGGTTCTACTGCCCCATATATCTCCTCTTATTGCTAGTAGGATGTGATGAGCCCGAGTCCATGACCTCTTTCGAGGTAGCTACGCCAGCGGGTGATTCTGGTAGCTCGGCGTATATAGGGCTTGTCCAAATGACTATATGCAATCTGACCTAGCCGACTTGATAGAGTTGGATATGACCGATTTCGATGTGATCACGGGTACGATTGCTACTTCGCTACGCCAATGTAGATCGCAGGGAGAGAGTGGTACGGCCCAGCTCTCGGCGAGCCATTGTCGAGCGGAGGAACATCAGACGCCGGTGGTAGGTTTATTTCCTACCTCGCGCTGGAAGATGGTGCGCAAGGGTACATCTACCATCTCGCTCGTGTTTGATACCGAGGCCGCAGCGCATTTTTAGTCGGGCCCAGAGTCGAGAGTTCCCGCACGTGTTTCCACGACCTCCTGTATCCTCCCGGCGGAGATGTAGTTTTGTATTGACGTTGCCGCACACTCCGCCTATTTCCATTCCGCCATACGTAATGGCACCGCCGAGTTGAGAGAGTCAAGGACCACCGAGAGATTTCTTTGGAGAAGCGGCTTCATCGACCTGGCGTTTCTCCCCGGGAGCGCCGTATTGTTCGCGGAAGAAGGACGATGACACCGCGCACGTGTGTTGATTACGGAAGTCAACAAGGTGACCATTAAGAATGATACCCCTTCCTGTGATTGATGATTTGTTCGACCCGCAGTGGTGCGTAGATGTTTCTCCAAGATTGATCCGCGGATCGCTATCATCGTACGAAGTCGAGAGGCGATGTCCTTAGATCGCATTTCGACCCGCAGACGCATTACGAGTTCGTGGTCACGTCTTTGGGTCGACCAATGCCCGCAGATTCATGGATTTGATGAACCGAGTGTTCAAACCATTTTTGGACACGCTTGTGATAGTGTTCATCGATGATATCTTGGTTTATTCTCGCCAGAGCGAGTACGCGAGTATTTGCGATCAGATCGACAGCTTCTCCAGACCAGCAGCTATACGCCATGTTTTCCAAATGTGAGTTTTGGTTAGCTTCATGGCTTTTCTTGGGCATATTGTCGGGCCGATGGTATTCAGTGGATACGCCAAGATCGAAGCGGTCGAGTTGGCCTGCACCTACTACTCCGGCTGCAGGTTCGCAGCTCGGGCCTCGCAGTTATTATCGGCGTAGAGAAGTTTGCTTCATCTTCGCATTCATTGACTAGGTCGACTCGTGGCAGCCAAGTTTCATGGACCATGCTTGTGAGCAGGTTTCCGCCATCGAAGAGACCGACGACCGCCCACGTTTACTCTTCCGCAGGTCCGCACGTTATGTTGTGTATCAGGACGCGTGAATCGGCCGGGATGTGTTGATGCAGAGGTAAGGTTATAGCGCACGATCCCAACAAATTAAGAAGCATGAGAGGAACTACCCCACCCATGATTGGAGTCGCGGCAATGATTCACGCCAAGATCCGATGCACTATTTGTATGGGGTTCATGTGGATATTTATACGCACCACAAGATCCTCCAAGATATCTTCCGCCAGGAGCCGGAATTACTACAGAGACGGTGGTTAGAGTTACTTAAGGATTACGATGTTGATATCCCGTACTACCCGGGAAGGCCAACGTCAGGCGCATGCTCTTAGTCGAGGTCGGTGGAGTCTATCGATGCGCAGCAGAGAGGAGGCATGGTTCGCAATTTGCATCGCCAGCGAGCCTCGTGTCCGATTGATTGATTCTCGATAGCGGGTTCGAGTTCGAGAGGTTGCCTAATCTTCCATCATCGGCGAGGTGAAGAGGCAACAATTGAGGATCCGCTTTGATTCGATCGTGATACGCTCTTCGCGGTAGGTCCTTTGAGGTAGCACCCGATGGGTGCTAAGGTTTGAGGGCGTTTTGTGTTCCAGATGTTTCAGACTTCGACAAGAAGTTCTAGAGGAAGCACACACAAGCATACTTATCCATCCGTGGTCGACCAAGATGTACCACGACCTTAGATCCGTATTGGTGGGATGGCTTGAAGAGGACGCTGCGAGTTCGTAGCAGCGCCCGTGGTTGTCGCGCAGTGAAGGTATAGCACCAGACCGGGTGGTTTGTTGCGCATTTATAGAGATCCCGACCGAAGTGGAGGTGATCAACATGGACTTTATCACGTGATTACCTCGCACTCGCAGGATACATGATTCTATATGGGTTATCGTCGACAGTCGACTAAATCAGCCCACTAAATTCCCGTCAGGACGACTTTTTCGGCTGAGGATTATGCCAGACTTTACATCCGAGAGATCGTCAGACTGCATGGATTCCCTATTTCTATCATATCTGACCGAGGAGCCCAGTTTACGGATAACTTCTGGAGGTCTTTCCGGCGGTTTAGGACTGCAAGTGAGCTTCGAATCGCATTCCATCCACGTACAGCATGACAGCCGAAGCGCACTATCCGCACTCTCGGTGATATGTCGCGAGCCCGTGTTATCGACTCGTGGGTAGCCGAGGATCATTTGCCTCTAGTTGAGTTTATGATAATAATAGCTACCACTCCAAAGATTCGGACGGCGCCATGAGGCCTTGTAGAGGAAGTGCATGAGCCGACAGTCAGTTTGACGGGCGAGTGCGATTAGTGGGACCAGACGGCGCAAAGCAGTGGATAAGGTGAAGATTATCCAGAGAGGTTTCGACTACCGAGTCGACAGAAATCATACGCAGATCATCATCGCCGATCCGGAGTTCGAGGTTGATGATTGGGTTTTCTCAAGGTGTCACCCATGGCGGTGTGATGAGATTCGAAGAAAGGGAAACTCAACCCAAGGTACATCGGCCGACGATTGTCCGCGGTAGGCAAGGTTGCTCTAGAGTTGAATCTCACGTCCGACCGAGGCGCGCATCCGCTTTTTCACGCTTTATGCCGAGGAGACGACGGATCCATCTAGGTACACCCGATCGACGATGTCCAGTGACCGGCGGGTTATCGTGACGAGGAGATTCCCATAGCGATAATCGATCGTCGTTAAGCGTCATGACCGCGACGTGGCTTCCACAAAGTCTTGTGGCGAACGAGCTCGTGGAGGAGATGACGCGAGAAGGCGGCGAGGACATGAGGCGTAAGTATCCTCACCTATTCCCCACATCTCCGTAATTCACTTTCCTACTTGTAAACTTTCATTGTCATTTATGCTTAAGTGTTGTTTGGCAGATGTAGCATTTGCAAACCGCTTAAGCTTTATCGTTAACTGCTGGAAGGAACATTCGGGACGAATGTTTCTAAGGAGGGGAGAATGTTATACCCCGTATTTCCAGCGTATATACGTGAGGACGTACTACAAAAGTTTAGCCTTAGTTAGGCACTATGGACGAAAATATTGTGCACAACACTCAAAAAGAATCGTTTTCCGACGAAACGTTTTACTAAATTTGGGCGGAAAATTCCGGCCATGTCATTTCTAATTTTTATGAGTTTTCCGAGAGATGAAACATTTTGGACCAACGAGGGCTTACACTTGTCACCCTCTAATCAGTGGACCTATTAGCAGAATGGACGAATTAGGGCTTGTTTTGTCAAGGAGTTGGTAGGATATTTTTGTGTAGTAGATGGATAAGGACACTTGCCTAAATCCTCACCCTACACTTGCATAGCACTTCGCTTCATCTTCGCCATCAAGTTGGCCTATAAATACCCCCTAACTCAAGGTTTTCTTCATCCACAAATCAATTCTCCAAGTCTTGAAATTCCTCCTCTCTTGTTGTGTTTCGCCCAACACCCTCTCCCCTCTAGCCTAGTGGCTTTGGCCGAGAGCCTCCCTTCCTCGAGTCCTAGCCGAAACCTACCCCTCCCTTGGTAGAAAAGTTGTCTTCCAAGTGTAGTTACTATTCCTAAAATACCCTAGCCCAAATCCAGTATAGTACTTAGTAGAAGTTGTGAACAAGAACTTCTAAGGGTTTCATGGAGATATCGAGCGTGCAATTGTGAGCTAAACCTCGCTCAGATCGACTTTTAACTTGGATAATTTTGGGCTTATCGAGGTAAATAATCTTATCCTTCTTTTGTAATTAGAGAATACATACTGTAGAAGTATATGAATAAGTATTAAATACTTAGAAGGATATTAATGAATAGAATTGAACTGTTATCACAGTAAAAGGGTATAAAAGAAGAATAATTGAATTGTACTTACATAGACTGCTTTCATGAGACTTGAGTAGCTTGGCGTAGGGAAGTGCTGCCCAATTTTCCGTAGAATAGAGAACCCTCTACTTAGAATCGCTACGCAATAGTCTAGACGCTGATGACATATTTGACTATTATAGTCGATTCTTCAACGCCGACATATTCGACTTGGTAGGTGGATTTCGCCGAGAAGGTATGTGATTCTTCCTATACTCTTGAGCATGATATTTTAAATATATATATAGTACGGTAGACGCACGAGTGTTAACTGAATAATAATTACGGCAATGTCTTTTGACTTAAGCCTGAATAATACTTACGACAATGTCTTGTGACTTAAGCCTTAATAATAAGGATCTTGAAGCATTTCAAAAGAATACTGAATTATTTTTAACAGAAGAGAAATATTTGATTTTTAAACAAAAAGCTTAAGAGTTATACTAGCTTTATGGGAAGTTAGGTATAACAACTTAAGAAAGATAAAATGAACTGTTTACTTAATTGTTTATAAAAACCTTGTATTGATTTCTGTAAGGTATAGTAAGATTGTTTGAAAAGTAGACATATTATGATGCTACGTGTGTTAGTGTCTTGTGATGTGGTGAAAGGGGGTCATTCTTGTTGTGCTTACATTGCTAAACGGTAAGTCATTGTTATCGTTATTATATCACCTACCCCTCGACTTGTTATACCGAGGGCTTGCCACCTGACGCGTCTATACGGCTACGCGTCCGCGTGACTACGCGAGCTACGGAGTTCCGGTGATTGATCATTCCGGTGTTTTAGCCCGACGCGGGGATGCCCTATGCGGTCCGTGTGACTACGCGGTCTATCGAGACTATGCATCAGCGAGTCCGCGAGGGTACCGGTTAGCTACCCCGATGCGAGAATACCTCACGCGTCTGGCGCGACCTACGCGGATCGGAAGTCCAGATTAGGCACGCATAATGATACTATGGGCGATCGCCTTGCTTCGATCATTCGCGCCTAGAAAAGACCTACGCTTACCTATTATTGTTCTTGTTTGTGATGCTGCACTATGTGCAATTGAACTGATTGTATTTGCAAATGGTTTTAAATGCTTTGATTTCATTTAAGTACTTTACGCTTTCACATACTTGGTACTGTAATCGACTCTTCGGCCGCGTTCATGCCGCAGTAAGGGAAATCAGGTGCTAGATCCACATCCTTAGGATCTTTTGCTTTGGTGTCAGGAGCTCCATCTTCTCCGGAGGCTCGACGTTTGGGTATGATCTCCCTGTTGTTGTATATAGTTTTGTACATTCAGGGTATGGCGGGGCCCTGTCCCGCCATAGTTGTTTATCTTCTTAGAGGTCTGTAGTCCTATTGTATAGTTGAGATGTAACTGCAAAAACTATGTTTATATATATATATGCCGAAAGGCGACATTTTCTCACATAAAACTGTGTCTCATTTTACAACAGTTTCATGTCTTGTTTTTATATTCCGCTGATTATTCTGATGTATGACTACTTGGGTGCCCGGGTAAGGCACCAGTCACGGGCCCCGGAACGGGTCGTGACACCTAATGACCTCAACGTCTGTCATAACAACTCGCTAGGTTCCTAGTGGTCCAACGATCGACGTTATCGGTAATTATTATCTACCCGCCACTACCACCCAACACTCACTGTAGTCACCACGAAAGGTCCTCACGGATTCGTGCTCCATTTCTTTACACTCGTTGCTCTCTTTCATCGTCGCATTTCTTCCCGCATTTCCAAACTTATTCTAGCGCACGTGACATAGCCTTCATAATCGATTCTCAAGATACCCGTGATTTCCGCAGTATGTACGTGAGGCGACGATAGAAATTTAAGCCTTAAGGTTGACAAGGCTCGAAATTTGTACACAAGTACCAAAAGAATCGTTTTTCGACTAAACGCTTTACTAAACTTCATAAGGAAAATTCGCTATGTCATTTATAATTTTTGCGGATTTTTCCAGAGACGAAACATTTTGGACCAACGGGAGGGTGACATGTGTCACCTCACATTGGAAGGAAGGCGCAAATGGACAAAAAGGTGGCATTGGTTAGGTAGCATATTTGTGCAAGTTGGTGTGGTAGATGGATAAGGTGCACATGGCTTAATCCTAGCCTTACACTTGCCTAACACTTGGATGGATCTTCGCCATTGGTTGGCCATTCCTTGACCTATAAATACCCCCTCTAAGTTGATGAACTTCTTCATCCTAAAATCATTTTCCATGTCTTGAAATCCTCCCTTTTGTGAGTTGAGTTCGCCCAAACCCCTCTTTGAGAAGCCTCGCCGAGCCTCCTCGAGTGAGGCTTGGCCGAGGGGTACCCCCCCCCTAGCCTAGTTGTCTCGTATAAATACCCCCTTTTTGTGGTATAGAAATACTCTCCAAGTATTTTTATAATGCCCAAATACTTTAGCCCATATACCTTGTAGTACTTTCCAAAGTTACCTCTACGTAGAGCCCGGAAATACTATTATACTTTCCTTTAGCCACTAAACGAAACCCTATGGAAAAATCTCCATAATTGGTTGGAGTACTAAGTAGAAGTTGTGTAGAACTTCTAAGGGTTTCTTGAGTGAATCGAGCGCACGAGTGAGCTAAACCTTGCTCAGATCGACTTTAAACTTGGATAATTTTTGGGGCTTATCGAGGTAAATACTATCGCCCTTCTATTGTAATTGGGAATTACATCGTAGTAGTATATAAATGAATATAAGATTCATAGAAGAGAATTGAACTGTAATGTAAGGATATTACGTAAAAGACTTGAATCAAATCGCATCGAAGAATATATAAGTAGAAGATTAAACAGATTTACATAGACTGTAATTACATGAGACTTATAACCTTTTGGTTGAATGTTCTGCGAAAGCATGAACTACTTGGAAGGTGGACAAGGCTAGCCGTTATAGCCGTGGAGCGCTTTGCTTATAATGATAATCGCCGCAAGGTATGTGGTTCTTCCTATACTCTTGAGCATGAAGTATTTTAAAAGAATATATATAGTCGGTAGACGACGCGTGGCAATGTCTTTTGACTTAAGCCTGAATAATATGTATATATAATATGGTAGACGTACGTGTGCTAACTGAATATAGTTGTACGGCAATGTCTTTTGACTTAAGCCTGAATAATAAGAACCTTGAAATATTTTTAAAAGGAATATATATATAGTACGGTAGACGTACGTGTGTTAACGCTGCCTACGGAAAACAGAAGACATCGTTGGTAGGTTTTGAAAACCTATACGATTATAAGGTGGCGCTTGATGATTAAGATTTTGAAAGGGAGATAAGTTCTCTCCCACGAAAAGGATAGTTTTATGTATTATGGGATTATGTACCCATGTTGTTAGACGAAGGATATGACCGTAAGGTCTTGATCGCTACGCCATAGGTTACGCTTTTAGATAACCGTGGGAAAAGTATTGTGTTCAGTAATTGAGACGACGTTAGGAAATGGCCGAGGAATTGTAGTAAGGATATAAATGCAGGTAGTACGCATGCATGAAACTGTATGATTATGAATCAAGATTGAAATACTTTTGCTAATAATAAGCATAAGGAAGGGTTATGACCAGAATGATAAAAGAGAAGGCAACTATGTTTATGTAAGTTGCACGAGATATGATTACCCCGCACTAGTGTAAAGACCATTAGTAAGTGATGGGCGTAAGGACACCTTGAGGAAACGTGGTAACATATGTCTTGACGGTAGGATAGTAGGAAAATACGGGGTAAGGGACCCGTGACAACTTGAAATGAATTATAAAGGAAAGACGAGTAGACACTCGAACGATAAGAAATCGACAAGCCATTAGATTATGTAATACCGTGAATTAAGGTTGAACACTAATTATAAGCTCTATGAGCCAGAGAGAATAATAGGATTATTACTTGACTAGATCTAGGAAATCTCCCTAAACCGTGATTGGCAGAAGTCTTAGCCACGCGGCAAGTAAAGGAATCGAATCTAAGTATAGTGACCAAGTTTGGTTGCAACAGAAATGGAAACATGAATCATAATTGAGATTATATCCCGACTATTTCAGACAGATGAGAAAGGCTCCCGCTATTGGAAGATAAGCCGACTACGACATAGCTTCTAACCCTCATGAGGCCCAAGGACTAGAGGGTTAGGTTATTATTGTAACACTTTGGGTGTTGGGCTAGGTTGTGTGCTGATGCAACACGATAAGGTAAGAGCCTATGTTTCCCGGCGGTTAGGGAAGCATGAAAGGAATTACCCTACTCACGATTTAGAGACGTCGACAGTTAAACTTGCATTGAAGATTTGGACTCATTAATTATATATACTTCATGTGCATTGTGCAGAACACAAGAGCCTCGGATATCTTCGCATGACGCACTGAATTTGCATGCAGACGGTGGTTAGAGTTACTCAAGGATTGTGATAGATATCCTATACCACCGGGAAAGCCAAGACGATTCTGATGCTCTTAGTCATGGATCTACGGTAGTCTTTTAGATGGGCAGCCATATAGGCGGGGACGTGGTCCGTGGATTCACCACCACGGAGCCGGCGGTTCAATTAATTGTTTCCGAGGTTAATGGAGTTTAGATCCGGGGTTGCCGAGTCTTCGTCGCCGGCGAGGTAAAGAGGCGGCAAAGATGAGGATCCAGCTATGATACGATATCGAGATACGACTCTTCAAGAGAAGGAGAGTTTATATGGTAGCTACCGATGGGGTGCTAGGATTCGAGGGCATTGTGTGCTCCAGATGTTGCAGACTCCGCAGATTCGGCGAGGCACACGCATCGTTACTCTATTAATTTGGGGTTGACTAAGATGTATCATGACCTCGATGTATGTATGGGTAAGATGACCGAAAGGGACATAGCAGTTTGTTGCTTAGTGTCCGAGTTAGTAGCAGTCAGGTGGAACACCGTAAGCCGGCTACTACAGCGATTGAGATCCCGACTTAGAAATGAAGGTGATTAATATGGATCCGTTGTGGTTGCATCGCACTCGGAGGAGCGCGACTCTTACGAGTTATGGGAAACATGACGACATCACCCATTTTATTTCGGTCAGACCACTTACTTCTACTGAGATTTATGCTATATTATATAGCGGGAGATTGTAAGACTTCACGAGGTTCCTACATTTACGATGTCGAGCTCGGTGACGATTTACGACTTCCGAGGTTTTCGAGAAGGTATTAGGACACAGTGAGTCTCAAGTGGCATTTCACCTCGCATCGACGGACGGGCAGAGCGTACTATCCGCACTCGAGGATAGGTTGTGGACCTGTTATTGATTTCAGAGTTACCGGAAGAATTATTTGCCTCTTGTTGAGTTTGCGTATAACAAAAGTTATCCAAAGATCCGCATGGCCTGTATGAGGCTTTGTATGAAGGAAGTGTAGACTCGATTGGTTGGTTCAACGTAGGCGAGGTTCAGATAATTAGCACAGACTTGATTCAGCGGGCTGTGGATAAGACGAAGCTTATCCAGGAAAGACTATTAGTAAGCTCAGAGTCGATAAAAGCTTTATGCAGATAACCGACGTCGACGCTGGAGTTCGAGTTGACATTTTAGTATAAGTGCTATTATGTACACGTGGCATTATTGGTGTAGGGGTTGTAAAGTAGACTATGTCGCTATCTATAAGATTGACTCCAAAAGAACATTCGGGGACGAATGTTTCTAAGGGGGGGAAGAATGTTACACCCCGTAATTCCAAGACATGTGTATAAGAACGTACGTAAGAACGCAAAATGTTAAGAATTGAGACTAGTAAAAATTTATCGGAATTATGGAAATGTCGGGAAAAACGAATTATTGCGACGAACGGGAGGGTGACACATGTCACCCCCCTTAGTTGGTCTTAGGCAAATGGACACAGATTAAATGGTCATTTGACCAATGTTAAGATGATCAAGTCTTGTAAAGACTTGAGCTTGATATTGTTGACTAAGTCCAAGGGCCACTTGGCTAGATTTTTAAGTGAATTGGATCCAAGCCACTCAATTGTGCTAATCTTGACCCTCCGTAGTATTATTTAAACATACTAGTATCAAGACAAGGCTATTTTTACACTTAGAAAAATTTCAAGAAACTTGTGCTTCACTATGTTGCTCTCGGGTTTGAGAGGTTTCAAGGAGAAATTTTTGTTTGTTGTTCAATAATCTCCACACTTTAAACCAAGGTTCCTAAGGGTATTGTAAGGGTATCTCAATAGAAATATCCTGAAAAGTGTCGTTTCGTATTAGTCGCAAGGTGAAAACCTAAGTCGCTTTCATAGGTTTGGATAGGAAAGTAAAGGAAAGTTGTTTGTGATCTTCTAAGGGCTTAGTGGTGGATTGGAGTGTCAGGAGAGGCTCTAAGTTGCTAGGAGCGACTTGGATCTTGAAGTGGATTAAGGCTCATCAAGGTAACAATCTTGTTCTCTTAAGTGTTATAAGATTACATATTGTAGCCTTACATTTTAACTAGCATTAAGTATATGTATTGAAGATTGATAAGTGTTATGGATATTGGAAGCCTAAAATACGAAATGACATTGTTAGCCATTTGAAATTGAAATACAATTTGGTCGATAATTAGAATCGTCGCATGTTATCTACTTGAAGATTGTAGTTGTTATAATCGATTGCGGCTTTATAACATGTTATACTAAACAACTTGGATTGAAAAGGAATTGGATAAGACCTTGCATTGTGGTACTTTATGGCCGACAATGACATTGGTTATTGAATTGCTTGGTATCAATTGTGGGGCAGAATTTTACACGTCTTGTTAGGCGTGTAATCCTTATTGTTAACTAAATTATTGAGCCTTAAATGTGGAATGTTTGGTTATTGAATTTGGGCCTTGAAAAAGGTGGCAAAGTATGTAGAAACAAAGGAAGTGTTGTCCGATTTTCCGTACAATTTAGTGACTTTGCACTTAGAATATTCTACGTTTGAAGTTAGAAGTTAATATATGTATTATGGTCATTATAGGTTGACATACTACGTATGACACATTGGACTTAGCAAGTGGATTGAACCGAAGAGGTATGTGGAACTTTCCTATCTCTTGAGCATGCGTAGTTGTAAATGTATAGTACGGTAGACGTACGAGATTTAATTGAACTTAGTTTCATTTGATATCCTTGACTTATTTTAAGGATGTCCAAGTTGGTTGAGTTAGAGAATTAACTCACTTGTTTTTAAAGGATATAAATGCCTTGGTTTCAAAAGCATAAAGTTGGTTAATAACTTTATGGAAAGTAAAAAGAATGGGTTATTCTAGTAAGGTAAACAAAGATTTCTTGACTTGAAAATGTGTAGAATACTTGATTTGGAAAGTATTGATTCCTTGAGCTATTCTAAGGTTAAGAAACTTGATTACTAAAGTTAAGATACTTGATGTATTTTAAAAGTATATGATGCTTGGTTTTCGCAAGTATAAGTCTCTTGGTTATAAAGAGGAATGTAAGTGTCTAAAGCATAAAGTTAGTATAACGGCTTTATGGGAAGTTGGTTATAATAGCTTTATGGAAAGTTAAAAGGATGGTTTACTCTAGCAATGTAAATTAAGATAAAATTACTTGAAAGGAAGAATGACAAATTGATTTGAAGGCATCAATTGCCTAAAGTTTTAAAGTAAAAAGTCACTTGATTTAGAAGTCATTAAATGTAGTTCAAAAAGGTATTGTGACTTATTTTGAAAAGTAGATATGACTTGATACTACAGTTATTAGTATCTTGGAAGTTTTATATGAAAAAGAGTCATTTTAAAAGAATAGAAGTACATAGTACTTTGGGGTTAAATTTCCGGATTTTATAATGACATGTTAGTGCCTTACGTAAACTAAAATGAGAGTGTATATGATCAAAGCTAATAAGAAGTTAAGGGATTTCTTAACTTGCTTATGTTATGTATGATAAGCCGGTGGTGCTTATTGTCACGACCCGACCCAGGGCCCGCGACTGGTGCCCTACCTGGGAACCCTTACAGGTATACATCAGAGAATAGTAGCGGAACATACATACATAAACTTAACAAGAAAATAAATAATAGGTTAGCCGATAAGGCTACCTTCCTGGATACATATAAATATGTAAAACCAAATGCAGTTACTTTTTTTTTTTTTTTACAAAGCGACCCACAAGATATGACTACAGACCTCTAAGAATTTCTGACATAACAATTGTGATGGGACAGGGCCCCGCCATACCCCTGAATGTACATAAATCTACAATCTCATGGAACCGTACCAAAAGACAAAGCCTACGTAGAAATGGAGCTTTCCAAGAAATGAACGGTGATCCTAGGAGTGTGGATCAGCAATGTTACACCCCGTAAGTCCAGGACATGTATAAGAGAATAGACGCGAGAACACAAGACTTGAAAATTGATACGAAAGAAAGAATTGTTTTTCCGACGGAAAATCTTCCGAACGTCGGAAGGGAAAAATGTTCGTTGATGAGAATTGGATTCTCAAAATGCATTATTTGATGAATATGGAACTTAATAACATTATGGAAACTTATTTTTACGGATTTGGTCACGTGGGGCCCACCCGAGGAATTTTACATTTTGTGGGGCCCACGAGGGTTACAGAATTTTATGGACGAATGAGAGGGCGACATATGTAACCTCCCCCACATGGTCTTGGACGAAATTATGCAAGGGTAGTATGGTCATTGACCATGGTAGATGAACAAGTCTTGCTAGCTTGAGATTGTTGACTTGTCAACTTGTCCACTTGGCTTAACATTAATTATTATTCATCCTAGCCCACAATTGTTTTAATATAAGCCCTCCATTGTGTTTTATATACTAAACTAGTGCAAGACAAGGTCTCCAACACTTAGAAAAAAAAATCACAACATTCTTGTGCAAGAACATTGCTCTCGGCTTTGTCACTTTTTCAACACAAATATTTTGTAGTTTTGATCCATTATTCACAAGACTTAAACCCAAGGTCCCTAAGGGTATTGTAAGGATATCTCAATAGAAAGATTTCGGAAAAACGGCGTTTTCACGTTAGTCGCAAGGCGAAAACCTAAGGCATTTTCATAGGTTTTGATTGGAGATGGAAGAGAAGTTGGTTGTGAACTTCTAAGGGCTTCAAATAGCTGATTGGAGCGTAAAGGAAAGGAGCTAAGAATTGCTAAGGAGCGACTTTGAATCTTGGAAATTTTAAGGGCTTGTAAAGGTATAAATCTTGTCGTTTTAGCAATTAAAGTTTACTTATCATTTTAGTTATGGATATTAGCAAGCATGAGGTTTTTAGTATGAAGTTTGATAAGTGTATTGACTATTGGAACCCTAATCCGAAAACTAGCATGTTTAGCCTTAAGATTACAATTCAAGTTGATTATTAGTTTAAGTCGTCACATGTTATATAAAGAAGAAATTATAGTTGTTAAAGTTGCCTATGACTATATAACATGTTAGACCTAAGAACTTGGATTGAAAAAGAATTGGAAAGGACTTGTGTTGTGTTATTGTTGGCCGAGAATGGCTTTAAATATGGAACTACTTTGTATGAATTGTGGGGCGGAATTTTACACGTATTGTAAGGCGTGTAATCCCCTTTGGCTGGTTGTTGTTTTGAGCCTTAAATGTGGCGTGTTGGTTATTGAATTCGTCCTTGAAAAAGGTGGCAAAGTATGTAGAAACAAAGGAAGTGCTGCCCAATTTTCCGTAGAATAAGAGACCGTGTACTTAGTATTATTCTACGTTAGAAACTAGAAGTTGATAGTCATGTTGTGGCCATTATAGGTTGACACTTCTACGTGCGGCGTATTCGACTTAGCTTGTGGATTAAGCCGAAAAGGTATGTGAACTATCTCTTCTTCTAGCATGATTCCTTAAGATAAAGAATGTTTGTCCTACTCCTTAAATGATCCATTCCTTGGTTGTACTTGGATTGCCTAAAATAGAATTTGTTCTATGTACTTCCTTGATTGTACTTTGATGTTTAAATTGTAAGTTGTATAATCCATTTCCTTAGTGAAGTTTGGATTCTTAAGAGTGAAAGTATTTTACTTAAAGTACATAGAGTCTTGAAAGGGAAGTGGTTTCCAAATCTTTTGGCTAGTGCCTTAGTTCCAAAAACCTAAAGGTTGTTATAATGACTTTAGGGGAGTAAAATGAGTGATTTACTTAGTTGATTTAAAAGAGGAGAAATGACACGATTTAAAGAGAAGTAACTTGTTTTAAGGGTGTGAGTTACTTGATTTTAAAAGTAGAAGAAACTTGATTTCTAAAGATTAGAGACTTGAAGTATTTTGAAAGTTAAGAAACTTGATTTGTCGATGTGATACTTGGTTTTAAAAGTGTAAGTCTCTTGGATAGAAAAAGTCATGAATTGGTCTAAAACCATAAAGGGTTATAACGGCTTTATGGGAAGTTTGTTATAACGGCTTTATGGAAGGTTAAGAAAGTTGTCTATTTTGATTAATGGGCGTAAGTTGCCTAGATTGTGAAAATTTGAAGTTACTTGGTTTCAAGCTTTGAAATGAGTTTCTAAAAAGTGTAGTAACTTACTTTAAAAAATAGACATGTCTTGATACTACGGGTGTTAGTATCTTGGGGTTTTACATAAAAATGAGTCTTTTGAAAAGGATGTATGTACGTAGTACTTTGGCTTGTTAAATGAGAATTATTCTATTTGTGCCTTAATAAGTACTTTGGCTTGTTAAATGAGAATTATGCTATTTGTGCCTTGATAAGTACTTTGACTTGTTAAATGAGAATTATTCTATTTGTGCCTTGATAAGTACTTTGGCTTGTTAAATGAGAACTATTCTATTTGCGCCTTGATAGTATTTTGGCTTGCTTGAATAAGTATTTCTCTTGGTTTATGTAAAAAGAAGGCATGGTAGTTGTCTTGGTTTAGGTGAAAAGAAGGCATGGTAATTATCTTGGATTGTGTAAAGGCATGGTATTTTCTTGGTTTGTGTAAAAAAAGAAAGGCATGGTATTGTCTTGGTTTACGACAAAAAGAAAGGCATGGTAATTGTCTTGATTTGTCTAAAGGCATGGTTTTGCCTTGGTTTGCTTGCATATGAGTTACTCATATAGACATTCGTGCAAGTGTCATATCTCCACATCTCCGCTGTTACACCCCGTAAGTCCAGGACATGTGTAAGAGAGTGTATGTAAGGAATCAAGACTTGAAAATTGGTACGAAAGGAAGAATTGTTTTTCCGGCGGAAAATCTTCCGAACGTCGGAAAGGAAAAATGTTCGTTGTTGAGAATTGGATTCTCAAAATGCATTATTTGAAGAGTATGGAACTTATTAACTTTATGGAAATTTATTTTACGGATTTGGTCATGTGGGGCCCACCCGAGGAATTTTACGTTTTGTGGGGCCCATGAGGGTTCTGAATTTTATGGGCGAATGAGAGGCGACATGGCACCTCCACCACATGGTCTTGGTCGAAAATTTGCAAGGCTAAAATGGTCATTTGACCAAAGTGTAGATGACAAAGTCTTGCTAATTAAGAGCTTGACATTGTTGACCAAGTCAAGAGCCATTTGGCTTGATCTCCTTTATCCAAAACCTAACAAGTGTTATTATCTAAGCCCTTCATCAGGTTATATATGCTTCACTGAGTGCAAGACAAGGTCTTTAACACTTAGAGAAATTAGAGAACATTTGTGCCAAGAAATTGTGCTCTCGGGTTTGGTCTAGTTCCAATAAGAAAATTTTGTAGTTTTGATCCATTAGCCACAAGACTTAAACCCAAGGTCCCTAAGGGTATTGTAAGGATATCTCAATAGAAAGATTTCGGAAAAACGACATTTTCGTATTAGTCGCATGGCGGAAATTTAAGGAGTTCTTCAACTTTGGAGTTGGAACTTGAAGATGAGTTCTTCATAGGCTTCTAAGGAGTGCTTGGAGCGGATTGGAACTTAAGGAAAGGAGCTAAGAATTGCTAAGGCGCGACTTTGAATCTTGGAAATTTTAAGGGCTTATAAAGGTATAAATCTTGTCGTTTTAGCAATTAAGATTTACTTATTGTTGTAGCTATGGATATTAGCAAGCATGAGTTATATAGTATGAAGTTTGATAAGCATATTGGCTATTGGAACCCTAATCCGAAAACTAGCATGTTTAGCCTTAAGATTACAATTCGAGTTGATTATTAGTTTAAGTCGTCGCATGTTGTATAAAGAAGGAAATTGTAGTTGTGTTATACCCCGTAGTTCCAGGGTATATATGCGAGGACGTACGTACGAGAATGCGACATTGAAATTGGAAAGGAAGAAAGAGGTGAATTTTCCACGGAAAAGTTTCCGGTTTTTGTGAAGGAAAAAGGTTCGTTAATGGGAATTGGATTCCCAGATTTGGTATTCGGACTTCTTGGAATATTAGAGAATTATGGAATTTTATTTTCGGAAATGGTCACGTGGGGCCCACGGGAGAAATTTACGGTTTTGTGGGGCCCACTTTGTTTTTAAGATTTTGGCCATTATGGATATTTTCGGAAGATGAAATATTTTGGACGAGTAGGAGGGCGACACGTGTCACCCCCCCCCCCCCTAGGTGGCTTGGCCGAATTTCACTTTGTGCACAACACCCGATTAGAGTCGTTTTTCGACGAAACGTTTTACTAAACTCGCGTAGGGTAAATTCCGGCTATGTCATTTCTTATTTTTGCGGATTTTTCCGAGAGACGAAACATTTTGGACCAACGGGAGGGCGACACTTGTCACCCTCCAATTGATGGATGTGGGGCGGCATTAGGCCGATTTGGATGTCCACTTTTGTCTTGGAGTTGGTAGGATATTTTGTGTGCAAGTTGGCCAAGGACACTTGCCCTAATCTTGACCTTACACTTGCCTTGCACTTGGCATAATTGTAACGACCCGTTCCGGGCCCCGTTACTGGTGCCTTATCCCGGGCACCCTAGTGATACAATCATCAGAGAAAACCAGCGGAAAATAAAACTTTAAACAAGAAACAAGATATATGAACATAAAACAGGCCAACCCAACGGTTACCTTCCAATAACATAAATAAATACAACTCTTTCAAAACGAACAGTTTAATCCTTTTTACCAACCACCGCCACAACAAGATTACTGCACCTCTAAGATTTATTAACAACTATGGCAGACGGGGCCCGCCATACCACGAATGTACAAGAACCTACAACTCGGGAACACATACCAAAAGATAAGCCTCAGGAGAAACGGAGCTTAAAACGCCCGAGATCCTAGGCGAGGATCCACGGCCGATGTACCTACTGCGGCATGAGCGCCACGGGCGAGGTCTGGCAACGGTACAGTATGTGAAAGCGTAATTATCGTAAATGAAATCATAGATCTATATAAAGCGGGAGACATGAATGATAACCAAACTACGGTACAGCATATATCGATTATATCTAGTCGTGGTCTCACGCCTCCACATCAATCATGCGTGGAATGCCTTCCTCACCGGCAGGCGATGATATGATAACACGAAGTACACGACACCAAGTCCTACCGATGCCAAAGTCAGATTAACAATTCAAATGGAAGCATACCCGTGCGCTACGCATCGTGTCAGTATGTCCAAAAGGGAACCACAAGACAGCAATCAAAATGGAAGCATACCCGTGCGCTACGCATCGTGTCAGTATGTCCAAAAGGAAACAATAAGACAGCATTCCAAATCGAAACATACCCGTGCGCTACGATCGTGTCGATGCCCAAAGGAAACAATAAAGCAGTATCAACATGGAAGCATACCCGTGCGCTACGCATCGTGTCAGTATGTCCAAAGCGATTAGCAAAAGTAACACAATCAACAGGAACGTACCCGTGGAATTTCTCCATCACTGCCGGCATGTCGAGTAAGTTCTCAACAAGTCAACCGACTTCATCGAGACGCCGGTAACACGTAAATACAACACTTGTACAACAAAGGCTATCATCACAAGCATAGGCAAGTTTCACACAACTCAGTACTTTCACATAAGCCACACAATACCGTAGTATAAAAATCGTGACTATCTTTTTAAGTAAACAAGACACTTCCCTTTGTAAAATCAAGTAACAACATTATTTTCCAAGCGTTCAAATTTGCCTAATTTCAAATGCTCAAGTCACTTATTTTAGAAAGGTTTCATAACTCATAGTCTTAATCTCTTTTAAAACAATTGAGTGACATATGTCATATATGTGAGTAGTTTATTCTTGTTTATAACGATCTTATTACTGACCATGATCTAGAAAATGTAATATCATTTTGTCTCGTCTTAGCTTCTATGCGGATGGAGGTTTCTACCGGTTTTAATACAACACATCATTATTCAATACATTTTCCTTTATTAACGCCAATGGTGCTGTCGATACACGTTCGATTCCCAAATCGGTAAAACATTATCCCTTTAAAACCAAGTACTCATTACTCACGAATGAGGTTTCACACAAACATCCACATTAAAACAAATAAGTTAAGTCTCTTATCTTATAAGATCAAGTCTCTTAACTTCTAACATCAGTAAACCATTTTCACCTACATAAGGTCGTTATAACTAACTTCCCATAAAGCTATTATAACACCATGTTTTAAACCAACCAAATCACTTAGCACACGTGCGCTCACCGTACTACATAGTTCCCAACAATCATGCTAGAAAAGATAGGAAGAGGTTCACCTACCTCGCGACGCGTATCGACAATAAGCAAAATGCTCCAAGTACTACAACCTTGCTAGCCCTTTCCACGCCTCAAGTATAATACGCTACTCTTAGTACTTTCACCTAAAAAGGTCACAAACTTCTATTAACTTAAATACACAAGGTTCCATGTTCTACGAAAATTAGAAGACTCCACGCACAGCGTAAATCTCCTCTCTATCGAGGCCTACCACCAAGCCAACCAAGGGGAGTTTACACGTCTAACCGGACGTGTACAATTATACTCAGTAATACTACACAAGGCTCCTGCAATCACCCTATGTAATCTGATTCGATTCTTTTCTTTACTCTTCAGGCTTAAGTCAAAAGACATTGCCAAATACAAAGTTCAGTTCTACATATAGTATACTTCAACTATATATTCCTACAACATGTAATCTCCAATTACAATAAGGGGACAAGAATATTTACCTCGATAAGCCCAAAATTATCCAAGTTATAATGTCGATCCTGAGCAAGGTTTAGCTCCTGCAAATGCGCTCAATCGCTCCAAACAACCCTTAGAAGTTCTTAACCAACTTCTACTCAAATACTTCAACCTACTATGAAGATTTCCTTAGGGTTTCGGTTTGAGACTAAAAGGACAAAAGGTAGTATTTCCGGGCTCTACGTATAGAGGTAACTTTTGGAATACAACAAGGTAAAGGCTAAGGTATTTTGGGCATTATAACAATACTAGGAGAAGTATTTCAATACCACAAAGGGGGGAAGGGGAACCCCTCGGCCAAAGGCCACACGAAAAGGGGGAGGGGGAAGGCTCTCGGCTAAGAGCTCACAAAGGGGGAGGAGAGGGTTTCAAGACTTGGAAGTTTTTGGAATGGATGAAGTCTTCACACTTAGGGGGGGTATTTATAGCAAAACCAAAGGCCAACCAAGGGCGAGATCCTTCCAAGTGTATAGCAAGTGTAAGGGCAAGATTAAGCCAAGTGCACCTAAACCCTACTCCACAAAACACTCCACAAAACAAGCCACAAAGCAAGGCACACTTCAGGGCAATCGGCGAGCCAACCAGCGCCCGCCTCCAAACCGTCCAATGAGTCTGACAAGTGTCACCCTCCCGTTGGTCCAAAAGGTTTCGTCTCTCGGAAAAATCCGCAAAAATACAAAACGACAAAGCCGGAATTTTCCCTTCGCAGTTCTGTAAGCGTTTAGTCAACGACTCTAGCAGGGTGTTGTGCCTGAGGTAACCCGGCCAAGCCACCTAGGCGGGGGTGACACGTGTCACCCACCTATTGGCCCTCATAAAACGTCTTCCGAAAAATATCCACAATACCGGAAATCTCAAAAACAAAGCGGGCCCCACAAAACCGTAAATTTCTCCCGTGGGCCCCACGTGACCATTTCCGAAAATAAAATCTCAAAATTCTAATATAATCTAAGAAGCCCATATTCCAAATCACGAAACCAATTCTCATTAACGAACCTTTTTCTTCACAAATAGCAGGAAACTTTTAGTCGAAAACTCAGCATCTTTCTTTCTTTTCAAAATTTCTGCGTACTAAATGCGTGCGTCCTCACATACATACCACTGAACTACGAGGTATAACATTCTCCCCTCTTAGAAACATTCGTCCCGAATGTTCCTTCTCAATCGGATAACGATAAAGTTCCTCTAACAAGTTGCGGCCGCGACAACACGAACTAACACACGTTCTCTTCTCCCTAACTTTCGTTGTACCGCTTCTCGAACACTCGAACTCTTTCCGATATCCGTATCACACTTCCGTCAATGCTTACGTTTCCAACCTTTGGAGTTACTACCTCGAACTTGGTCATCTTACTAACTTCGATATCCCAGGCCATTCCGGCCTTGAACCGATTCGGTAGAACGTATCCACGAACTCATCGATGGTCACCTAAAGCGGGGCCTAGCATCCCCGTGACCCTACCACCGCGGAACCACCTCGAACCGACCCACAAAGCCGGGCGGGTTGACCCTCAAATGGTCCTCAACCCGACCCACAATCGCCACATTCTTGTTCCGATCTGAACAATCTAACTAACACACGTCGTGAAGCTAACACTTCCATCTCGCACTACCCATGGACTTATCACACAAATAAATCCCACGTATACTCGCACTCGATAAAGGTCAAACATAAAATAAATCTTTTACTCATGGCGACCCTACCTCTAAGGTCTCAATCGTGAAATAGTCTAAGGTTCACACTTCCATTGCCCAGGCTTACCGCCTACACTCGCGAGTTTCTCGATCACATATTAGCACAAAGTTACAGAACATAACACTTAACACATTATCTTAACATCAATACATACAAGTCTCTAGAGGTTAAAGATATACCTGAAAATAGGCGGTTCAAAGGACCGCTAAGGCTGGAACTTCCACCGCGACCTCTGCCGTGGCCCGCGGTGTATGAACATCTGCCTAGGCGTGGAAGGTGAAGAACCATGGCCCGATCTCGTAGCCTGTGCTATCCTACCAGTGCTACCCCTGGTCGGACAGTTTCTCCCAAAATGGCCCTGCTGGCCGCATGTAAAACAAACTCCCGGACTAGCACGACACTCCCCACTGTGGAGTCTACCACAATCCGCAGCGAGGTAGGGGTGGCCGTTTGGCTAACACCCCTGCTCTCCCGAAAATCTGAACCCTTGGAGCCCTGACCTGCTCCTGAATACTCTGGATGCCTTGAAGATTGTGGAGGACCACTATGCACTGGCGGAGGCGCATAACTAGTCTGGCGAGGCGATGCGCCTCGAAAGTCACCAAAGGACCACTGCTGTTCGCCTCTTTTCGACCACTGGTCATTCCGTCGACCTCTCCGTGCCTCACATCCCCGTGCATGAGCCTGCATGCGGGCAATGTCCATGCCCGGCTGAAGAGCTACACCCGAACAAGCCTCTGTCAAGTAATCATCTAGCCCGGTGACGTAGCGGTGCACTCTATCCTCCATGGTTGCCACTAAAGCGGGGACATACCTAGCCAACGAGTCAAACTCCACGTTGTACTCCCGGAGCATGCGCGTTACGCCTCGGCATCATAAATCGTGTCGGCGTGCCTCCTCATCTGCGGAGGCAAGAAGTAGTGAGGAATGCCTCGAGAACTCGTCCCATCTGCTGAGCGCATGCTCTCCCGGACAACTCCCGCGAATCAAACGATCATTGCGGTATCACGCGGCCGTCACGAACCTAAGACCACCGACTCGGTCTCCGAAGCCTTGATCACTCTCGACCAGCTATAGCTGCCGGATGAACTCCTGCGGATCATCCTCGAGCCTCGACCCATAAAACTCGGCGGGCTCTGACTCGAAAAGTCCGTAGCCTCAAACTATCTGCTCGGGGTGAACCATGGTGCTCTTTAGGCTGAAGGCTGCGTCGGCCTATCCTCATGCTCCACGACCACGGCGGCCAAGAATCGCCATCTCCTTGTACCCCATCTCATCTGCTCCAGTTGTGAGGCGAGGCTCAGTATTGTGGTCTCGGCGACAGCTGCGGCTCTAAACTCTGCTGGTGGCGGCGTCAAAACTTCGCCGTCTCAAGCACAATCTCAGTGCAGGCCGGGCTGCGCCTCGTACTCCTCAGTATCTCACTAGCGGCTCCTCCGGTGCCTTGCCCGCTCGGGCTCTGGTTGCCTTGCGGAGGCATAAGCGGTAAAACGAGATACGTCGGAGGGTCCAACTTACAACACAACTCTAAGGCACGATCTCGGAATGAGAAGAATGGAAACCAATCCTAAATGTCCTATAGCCTCCTGATTATAGATGTGGTGCACAACACACCGATAATCAAGACTCTACTAGACACGGTCTGTAGACACTTTCCGAGGATTAACTGCTCTGATACCACTTTTGTAACGACCCGTTCCGGGGCCCGTTACTGGTGCCTTATCCCGGGCACCCTAGTGATACAATCATCAGAGAAAACCAGCGGAAAATAAAACTTTAAACAAGAAACAAGATATATGAACATAAAACAGGCCAACCCAACGGTTACCTTCCAATAACATAAATAAATACAACTCTTTCAAAACGAACAGTTTAATCCTTTTTACCAACCGCACTTGCACGATACTACTGGACCTCTAAGATTTACAACTATGGCCAGGGACGGGCCGCCATACCAGAATGTACAAGAACCTACAACTCGGGAACACATGCAAAAGATAAGCCTCGGAGAAAGCGGAGCTTCCCAGCATTGAACCGAGATCCTAGGCGAGGATCCACGGCCGATGTACCTCTACTGCGGCATGAACGCGCCCCGAAGGAGGTCGATCTGAGTACCAGTATGTGAAAGCGTAAATCGTAAATGAAATCATAGCGATCTATATAAGCGGAGACATGAATGATAACCAAACTACGATGCACATATATCGATTATATCTAGTCGGTCTCACGCCTCCACATCAATCATGCGTGGAATGCCTTCTCGGCTGCGCGATCATGATATGATAACACAAAGTACACGACACCAAGTCCTACGATGCCAAAGCGTATTAACAATTCAAATGGAAGCATACGTGCGCTACGCGTCGTGTCGGTATGTCGAAAGGGAACCACAAGACAACAATCAAAATGGAAGCATACGTGCGCTACGCATCGTGTCAGTATGTCGAAAGGAAACAATAAGACAGCATTCCAAATGGAAACATACCCGTGCGCTACGCATCGTGTCAGTATGCCCAAAGGGAAACAATAAAGCAGTATCAACATGAAGCATACCCGTGCGCTACGCATCGTGTCAGTATGTCCAAAGCGATTAGCAAAAGTAACACAATCAGCGAGAGCGTGCGTGGAATTTCTCCATCACCGCGGTATGTCCAAGTAAGTTCTCAACAAGTCAACCGACCTCTATCGAGACGCGGTAACACGTAAATACAACACTTGTACAACAAAGGCTATCATCACAAGCATAGGCAAGTTTCACACAACTCAAAGTACTTTCACATAAGCCACATAATACGTAGTATAAAAATCGTGACTATCTTTTAAGTAAACAAGACACTTCCTTTTGTAAAATCAAGTAACAACATTATTTTCCAAGCGTTCAAATTTGCCTAATTTCAAATGCTCAAGTCACTTATTTTAGAAAGGTTTCATAACTCATAGTCTTAATCTCTTTTAAAACAATTGGAGTAACATATGTCATATATGTGAGTAGTTTATTCTTGTTTATAACGATCTTATTACAATGACCATGATCTAGAAAATGTAATATCATTTTGTCTCATCTTAGCTTCTATGCGGATGGAGGTTTCTCTTGGTTTTAATACAACACATCATTATTCAATACATTTTCCTTTATTAACTGATGGTGCGTCGATACATTCGATTCCCGAAATCGGTAAAACATTATCCCTTTAAAACCAAGTACTCATTACTCACGAATGAGGTTTCACACAAACATCCACATTAAAACAAATAAGTTAAGTCTCTTATCTTATAAGATCAAGTCTCTTAACTTCTAACATCGATAAACCATTTTCACTACATAAGGTCGTTATAACTAACTTCCCATAAAGCTATTATAACACCTATGTTTTAAACCAACCAAATCACTTAGCACGTATCGTCTACCGTACTACATAGTTCACAACAATCATGCTAGAAAAGATAGGAAGAGGTTCACATACCTCGCGTGAGTATCGATAATAAGCAAAATGCTCAAGTACTACAACGCACTAGCCCTTTCCACTCCTCAAGTAGAATACGCTACTCTTAGTACTTTCACTAAAAAGGTCACAAACTTCTATTAACTTCAAAACACAAGGTTCCATGTTCTACAGAAAATTAGACACCTCACACTCCGCACACAGCGTAAATCTCCTCTCTATCGGAGGCCACCAAGCCAACCAGGGGGTTTTACGCCTAACCTGGCGTGTACAATTCTACTCAGAATACTACACAAGTCTATGCCAATCTGATCACCCATGTAAATACGTCGATTCTTTTCTTTACTCTTGAGCTTAAGTCAAAAGACATTTGCCAAATACAAAGTTCAGTTCTACATATAGTATACTTCAACTATATATTCCTACAACATGTAATCTCCAATTACAATAAGGGGACAAGAATATTTACCTCGATAAGCCCAAAATTATCCAAGTTATAATGTCGATCCTGAGCAAGGTTTAGCTCACTGCAGTGCGCTCCAATCCGCTCCAAACAACCCTTAGAAGTTCTTAACCAACTTCTACTCAAATACTTCAACCTACTATGAAGATTTCCTTAGGGTTTCGGTTTGAGACTAAAAGGACAAAAGGTAGTATTTCCGGGCTCTACGTATAGAGGTAACTTTTGGAATACAACAAGGTAAAGGCTAAGGTATTTTGGGCATTATAACAATACTAGGAGAAGTATTTCAATACCACAAAGGGGGGAAGGGGAACCCCTCGGCCAAAGGCCACACGAAACGGGGGAGGGGGAAGGCTCTCGGCTAAGAGCTCACAAAGGGGGAGGAGAGGGTTTCAAGACTTGGAAGTTTTTGGAATGGATGAAGTCTTCACACTTAGGGGGGTATTTATAGCAAAACCAAAGGCCAACCAAGGGCCAAGATCCTTCCAAGTGTATAGCAAGTGTAAGGGCAAGATTAAGCCAAGTGCACCCTAAACCCTACTCCACAAAACACTCCACAAACAAGCCACAAAGCAAGGCACACTTCGAGGGCCAATCGGCGAGCAACCAGCCAGCGCCCGCCAAACCGTCGATGAGGGTGACAAGTGTCACCCTCCCGTTAATCCAAAAGGTTTCGTCTCTCGGAAAAATCCGCAAAAATACAAAAGCGACATAGCCGGAATTTTCCGCCGCGGTTACGTAAGCGTTTAGTCGAACGACTCTAACCGGGTGTTGTGCACAAGGGTAACTTCGGCCAAGCCACCTAGGCGGGGGTGACACGTGTCACCCACCTATTGGCCCTCATAAAACGTCTTCCGAAAAATATCCACAATACCGGAAATCTCAAAAACAAAGCGGGCCCCACAAAACCGTAAATTTCTCCCGTGGGCCCAGCGTGACCATTTCAAATAAAATCTCAAAATTCTAATATAATTTAAGAAGCCCATATACCAAATCGGGAAACCAATTCTCATTAACGAACCTTTTTCTTCACAAATAACGGAAACTTTTAGTGAAAACTCACATCTTTCTTTCTTTTCAAAATTTCTGCCGTACTCTCGTACGTACGTCCTCACATACATACCCTGAACTACGGGGTATAACAATAATCTTGGCCATTGGTTGGCCATCCCTTGACCTATAAATACCCCTCTTGTGATGAAGAGTTCTTCATCCACAAATTACTTCCAAGTCTTGAAAAATCCTCCCCTCTCCCTTTGTGAGCATTTCGTCCAACACCTCCTCCCCTTTGAGTAAAGTTTGGCGAGGCCCCTAGCCTAGCCGAAACCTACCCCCCTCCCTTGGTAGAAATGTTGCCTTCTAGTATTGTTATAATGCCCAAATTACCCTAGCCCAAACCCCTGAGTACTTAGTTGAAGTTGTGAAGAACTTCTAAGGGTTCTTGGAGCGCATTGGAGCGGGCGGAGTAGGAGCTAAACCTTGCTCAGGAGCGACTTTTATCTAGGATATTATTGGGCTTACCGAGGTAAATAACCTTATCCTCCTTTTGTAATTAGAATATACATACTGTAGAAGTATATGAATAAGTATAAATACATAGAAGGATATTAAAGAATAGAATTGAACTGATATCACAGTAGAAGGGTTTAAAAGATGAATAATAGAACTGTACTTACATGGGGTGTTTTCCACGATGGCTGGAGTAGCTCACGGGTAGGAAGTCTGCCCGAATGTCCATAGAATAGCGAACCCTACGCTTAGAGCTTTATGCAGTCTGATCTAGATGTTGATAGGCGTGTTGGTATTATGAGTCGATTCTCTGTGACATATTCAACTTGGCGGTGGATTTTGCCGAGAAGGTATGTGATTCTTCCTATCCTCTTGAGCATGATATTTTAAAGAATATGTATATAGTACGGTGAGGCGTCGTGTGTTAAGCGAATAATAATTACGGCAATGTCTTGGACTTAAGCTTGAATAATAATTACGGCAATGTCTTGGACTTAAGCACGAATATTAAATGCGGCAATGTCTTTTGACTTAAGCTGAATAAAAGAATCAAGTAGTTCAAAAGAATTAAAAACCTTTTTAAGAGTAACACTTGGTTTTAAAAGCTTAAGAGTTATACTAGCTTTATGGGAAGTTAGGTATAACGGCTTAAGAGTGATAAAAGAATGATTTATTGATTTAAGAAAATAAGAGACTTGACTTAATTATACTAATGTGAAAAAGTGTGAAACCTCATTCGTGAGTAAATAGTATTTTGGTTTTCAAAAGGAATGATGTTTTACCGATCAGAATGAATGTCGAACAAACCACAGTGGCTAATAAAGAAATGTTTTGACTAAATAAAGTATTATTAAAACCGTAGAAACTTCCATCTGCATCTGAGCTAAGATGAGACAAAATGATATTACATTTCCTAGATCATGGTTCTTTGTAATAAGATTGTTATGAACAATAATAACCTACTCACACATAAGGTATATGTTTCTCAAATTGTTTTAAAGGATTAAAACTATGAACTCTGAAACCTTTGAAAATAAGAAACTTGAGTAATTGAAATTAGGCAAACTTGGCGTTGGGAAAAGAATGTTGTTACTTGATTTTACAAAGAGAAGTGTTCTGATTTACTTCAAAAGATAATCACTCTATTTTTATACTACGGGTATTGTGTGACTTTTGTGAAAGAAACAGATCTTTTAAAAGAGTAATACATGAAGTACTTTGGGGCTAAAAACCCGAACTTGTTAACATAATGTAGAAAGTACCTTGTGTGAATACCATGAATGTATTGATTAGTGAAAGTCTTGTAATACTATCTTGTTGACGTGATAAGTAAACATGTTAGGATGCTACGTGAGTTAGTATCTTGTGATGTTTGTGTAAAGGGGTTTTCCCTTGTTGTGCTTAGGTTGTTTAACGATAAGTTGTTATGTTAATATTATATCACTCATGATTCCGGGGGTTAAGCTGCCCTCCGATGCGGGGTAGACTCAGGCGGGTCTGGTGACCTATGATTCGAGAATACCTTATGCAGTGCAGATGGCCTATCTTGGAACTACGGAGTTCGAGGTTAGTATCGGCCCTTGTGGTCATGCGGTCTTTGTGGCCATGCGGACGGCGAGTCGGGGCAGCTGCCGGGAGTAGCTACCCTCGATGCGGGAATACCTCATGCGGGCCATTGGGTGGCCCGTGCGGGCTACGGGAAGTTCGGGGCTAGACGCGCGCATTAGATCTGCGAGCGAGTGGCGGCTTTGATCATGTGACGGTCTAGAGCAGATCTCATGATCTGATTCTGACCTTGTTTATCTTGTAGGTTTTAGTAGTCGGCTATGCCTTCGTACTTACCGTCACGGTTTTATGATGACTTTGAGGCGTGAGTCACGACTTGACATATTGCTTATTTATTGTGAGCGTAGTTTTGGTTATCATACATGTCTCTGCTTTATATAGACTACTATGATTTCATTTCTGATATTTTCAGTTTCACATACTTAGTACTGTTGTCTTGACCTCCTTGGGGTGCGTTCATGCGCGGTAAAGGTACTCCTCTGTTGATCCCCGTTCTTTGGATCACCGTTTGACGTTGGAAAAGCTCCGTTTCTCGGAGGCTTAGCATTTTGGTATGGCCTGCCGTTGTAGATATTTGCATTCGGGGTATGGCGGGGCCCTGTCCGCCATTGTTGTTTTAAACTCTTAGAAGTGCAGAGACTGTTGTAAGGTGGGATATCGTTCATTTTGGGGTATTTATATACATATATGCGAAAGGCAACTTTTCCCAGCGTGTCTTAATTATACTATTTCATATCTTGGTTGTTTTATATTCGCGATTTCTACGATGTATGACTACTTGGGTGCCGGGTAGGCACGATCCACGGGCCCAGGCGGGTCGTGACAACGATGGTATCGAGCGATTAATCCTCGGAAAGTGTCTGAGCCGTATCTAGTAAGTCTTGATTATCGGTATGTTGTGCACCACACCAATGTCGAGGAGGCTATAGGATATTTAGGATTGGTTTCCATTCTTCTCACTCTGAGATCGTGCTTTAGAGGCGTGTTATATGTTGGACCTCTAACGTATTCCTTTCATTTACGATGATGCCTCGTGCGAACTCGGGCCCGAGCAAAGCGGCGTAGGAGGCTGCAAGTGGAGTTCAGAGAGTTAGAAGGGCACTGGCCCAATCATCACCTGGGGTGATGCTTCATGCGGGGAGTTACGAGGCGTCGCCAAGCGGCGAGTTTGGCCAATGGCGGCGATTCCTCTGCGGCCATGACATCTGGACCTTGATTCCACGGCTTGGAAGCGAAAATATGGATTGGAAGGAGATGGCCTGTTGCTAGCAAGGGACTTGGCGGCCAGTATTTTATGTACCATTATACCAAGGATATTGATGATTATCTAAGAAGGGTGGTGAGGAAATAGCTCTTGATCGAGAATGAGCAGGCTTGCGTTGAGACTATATGCGTGGTGAGAGATGTAGAGATCGGCAGTTAACGAGATCGTGAGAAGAGGGCCCGATTGGCGGGATCATTTGGTAACTCTCGAGGCGAACCGCCTCAGTGGCAGATAGACATGCGCCTCCGCGGTCTGAGTGTCCCTCGCGAGTTGATTTTCCTCGGTGTTCCACAGTGTAGCGGCGTCATCGGAAATGCCGTCTTTCTTGCGGTGTTTGTTTTACTTGCGGCCGTCGAGGGCCATATGGCGAGGAATGTTCTATGAGGAAGGATGCAAGTAGGAGGACTCGGCCTACTAGACCGATTGTGGATGCGGTGGTTCGGAGAGGAGGGTGTTAGCGAGGAGGCCACCCGCTCGGTGTGGCGTTGTGGTCGATGTCATCGTGGGAAGTGTCGTGCCTGCGTCGACTTGTTATGTTTGCGGCCAGCGAGGCCATTTGCGAGAAATTGTCCAACGAGTTGGCGAGGATGTAGGGACTCGGCCTTCGGGATCGATGGATAGTTCATTACCTTCCCATATGCGCCAACAGTAGCGGGATTGATTAAACGACCTGGGGAAGTCGCGTAGATCTGGTATATCCTTAACCCTTTAGAGATTTATATGTGTAGTAAGATGCGAATGTCTTAAGTATTGTTTTCGGTTAGCATGGTGTTAGTGTGATTAGAATTATTTTTAGTTAGCAGGGTAAGATTGGGGATAGAGAGAGTGGGAGCCTTAGAATATTATACGTAGAGACCTTAGAGGCGAGGCCGTCTTTGGTAAAAGAATTATTTCGTGTTTGACCCTTATCGAGGTGCATAGTATACGTGAGATATTTTTGTGGGATGAATCCCTGAGTGTTGTGAAATGAAAGAGGGTAGTTGATCTTATAAGACCGCTAGGTTTTAAGTAACGTGATTAGTGAGATTGTTCGAATCGGGGAGCTAGTGTTTGCGGCGTTCTGGTCGGGTTGAGGCCGTGTTGCGGGTGACCACATACTGTTTGGTGATGGGGTCAGTTTGTGGTGGTCGCTTTGTGTTAGGATCACGAGGGTGTTAGGCCGAGTTTAGTTAACCATTATGCGAGTTCGTGGATGTGTTCGACCGATGAGTCGGGCGATGGGGTCAACGTCTTATCTTTTAGTCAAGCGTGTACTCGGTAGTAAGTTGCGAGATGATTATTTCAAGAAGGTTGTAAGGCGCGCGGGTGCCTACCTTCACCTTATGGTGACGAGAGTCAATTACGGTGTTTCTTTTACGGAAGAGTTACCGAGGCAAGGTTAGGAACTTCATGTGAATCTCGGTGTCGCGCGTTCACCGGGCAAGTGGTTGGATTTCGGGAGTAGTAAGGACTCTTCGCCTCTTGTTGAGTATGTATTTTATAGCTACCGTTTCATGATTGGTGTCGCCGTTTGGAGCCTTTTATAGCGCTAGTGTAAGATTGCCGATCGATTGATTCGATGTAAGCGAGGTGCAGATAATTGGTTCGTACTTGTTCAGCAGGGCGTGAATAGGGTGAAGCTTATCCAGAAGAGGTCATTGGCAGCTCAGAGTCAGTGGGAAGCAGTACCGGAAACATGGTAAGTTATGAGAAAGAGTTCGAGTGTACGAGAAGGGTACGACGAGTAAGGGAAGAAGCGAGCATGTATTACAGGCATAGGTGTGATCATTTCGTTTGTAAAGAGTAGGTGCGAAGGGAGTATCTTTTTAGACCTCGAGTAGGAGTTTCTTTTGTGATTGAGGTGATTCCTCGTGGACTTGGAGATAAGTATGTGCGCTTGTTGTGTTGTGGCCAGGTGTGGCATGGTTGTTTCCGTAAGTATAGCAGTAAGGACTATACTGGCGCCTGTTTGTTTTGAGACCTAGAAGGAACATTCGGGACGAATGTTTCTAAGGAGGGGAGAATGTTATACCCCGTAGTTCCAGGGTATGTATGCGAGGACGTACGTACGAGAATGCGACATTGAAATTGGAAAGGAAGAAAGAGGTGATTTTTCCACGGAAAAGTTTCCGGTTTTTGTGAAGGAAAAAGGTTCGTTAATGGGAATTGGATTCCCAGATTTGGTATTCAGACTTCTTGGAATATTAGAGAATTATGGAATTTTATTTTCGGAAATGGTCACGTGGGGCCACGGAGAAATTTACGATTTTGTGAGCCCACTTTGTTTTCAAGATTTTGGCCATTATGGATATTTTGGAAGATGAAATATTTTGGGCCAGTAGGAGGCGACACGTGTCACCCCTAGGTGGCTTGGCGAATTTCACTTTGTGCACAACACCCGATTAGAGTCGTTTCGGCGAAACATTTTACTAAACTCGCGTAGGGTAAATTCGGCTATGTCATTTCTTATTTTTGCGGATTTTTCCGAGAGGCGAAACATTTTGGACCAACGGGAGGCGACACTTGTCACCTCCGATTGATGGATGTGGGGCGGCGTTAGGCGGGTGGATGTCGATTTTGTCTTGGAGTTGGTAGGATATTTTGTGTGCAAGTTGGCGAGGACACTTGCCTAATCTTGACCTTACACTTGCCTTGCACTTGGCATAATCTTGGCCATTGGTTGGCCATCCCTTGACCTATAAATACCCTCTTGTGATGAAGAGTTCTTCATCCACAAATTACTTCAAGTCTTGAAAAATCCTCTCACTCTCCACTTTGTGAGCATTTAGTCCAACACCTCCCCTTTGAGTAAAGTTTGGCGAGGCCCCCACTGGCGAAACCTACCCCCTCCCTTGGTAGAAATGTTGCCTTCTAGTATTGTTATAATGCCCAAATTACCCTAGCCCAAACCCCTGAGTACTTAGTTGAAGTTGTGAAGAACTTCTAAGGGTTCTTGGAGCGCATTGGAGCGGGCGGAGTAGGAGCTAAACCTTGCTCAGGAGCGACTTTTATCTAGGATATTATTGGGCTTACCGAGGTAAATAACCTTATCCTCCTTTTGTAATTAGAATATACATCTTGTAGAAGTATATGAATAAGTATAAATACTTATAAGGATATTAAAGAATAGAATTGAGCGATATCACGGTAGAAGGGTTTAAAAGATGAATAATAGAAGCGTACTTACATGGAATTTATTTTCACGATGGTGGAGTAGCTCACGGGTAGGGAAGTGTTGCCCGAATGTCCATAGAATAGCGAACCCTCTGCTTATAGCTTTATGCAGATCTGATCTGAGCGTTGATAGGCGTATTTGGTATTATAGGTCGATTCTGCTTGCGACATATTCAACTTGGCGGTGGATTTCGCGAGAAGATATGTGATTCTTCCTATCCTCTTGAGCATGATATTTTAAAGAATATGTATATAGTACGGTAGGCGTATGTGTGTTAAGCGAATAATAATTACGGCAATGTCTTGGACTTAAGCTGAATAATAATTACGGCAATGTCTTGGACTTAAGCTGAATAATAAGTGCGGCAATGTCTTTTGACTTAAGCTGAATAAAAGAATCAAGTAGTTCAAAAGAATTAAGAAACCTTTTAAGAGTAACACTTGGTTTTAAAAGCTTAAGAGTTATACTAGCTTTATGGGAAGTTAGGTATAACGGCTTAAGAGTGATAAAAGAATGATTTATTGATTTAAGAAAATAAGAGACTTGACTTAATTATACTAATGTGAAAAAGTGTGAAACCTCATTCGTGAGTAAATAGTATTTTGGTTTTCAAAAGGAATGATGTTTCTGTCGAATGAATGTCGAACAAACCACAAATGGCGCTAATAAAGGGAAATGTTTTGACTAAATAAAGTATTATTAAAACCAGTAGAAACTTCCATCTGCATAGGAGCTAAGATGAGACAAAATGATATTACATTTCCTAGATCATGGTTGCTGTAATAAGATTGTTATGAACAATAATAACCTACTCACACATAAGGTATATGTTTCTCAAATTGTTTTAAAGGATTAAAACTATGAACTACGAAACCTTTCGAAAATAAGAAACTTGAGTAATTGAAATTAGGCAAACTTGAGCGTTGGGAAAAGAATGTTGTTACTTGATTTTACAAAGAGAAGTGTTTTGATTTACTTCAAAAGATAATCACTCTATTTTTATACTACGGGTATTGTGTGACTTTTGTGAAAGAAACGGATCTTTTAAAAGAGTAATACATGAAGTACTTTGGGGCTAAAAACCGAACTTGTTAACATAATGTAGAAAGTACCTTGTGTGAATAACTTGATTGTATTGATTTGTGATAGTCTTGTAATACTTTCTTGTTGACTTGATAAGTAAACATGTTAGGATCTTCACGTGAGTTAGTATCTTGTGATGTTTGTGTAAAGGGTTTTCCTTGTTGTGCTTAGGTTGTTTAACGATAAGTTGTTATGTTAATATTATATCACTCATGATTCGGGGTTGTTGCCCTCCGTCTGGGAGTGAACTTCAGTGGTCTAGTGACCTATGATTCGAGAATACCTTATGCAGTGCAGATGGCCTATGCGGAACTACGGAGTTCGAGTTAGTATGCGGCCGCTTGTGGTCATGCGGTCTTTGTGGCCACGCGGACGGCGAGTCCAGACGCTGCGAGTAGCTACCCTCGATGCGAGAATACCTCATGCGGGCCATTGGGTGGCCCGTGCGGAGCTACGAAGTTCGGGCTAGGCGCACATTAGAATCTGCAGGCGAGTGGCGGCTTTGATCATGTGATGGTGCAGACAGATCTCATGATCTGATTCGACCTTGTTTGTCTTGTGGGTTTTAGTAGTCGGCTATGCCTTCGTACTTACCGTGCGGTTTTATGATGACTTTGAGGCGTGAGTCCACGACTTGACATATCGCTTATTTATTGTGAGCGTAGTTTTGGTTATCATACATGTCTCTGCTTTATATAGACTACTATGATTTCATTTACTGATATTTTGATTACACATACTTGGTACTGTTGTCTTGACCTCCTTGAGGCTGCGTTCATGCCGCAGTAAAGTACTCTCTGTTGATCCCGTTCTTAGGATCACCGTTTGGCGTTAGAAAGCTCGTTTCTCCGAGGCTTAGCATTTTGGTATGGCCCCCTGTCGTTGTATATATTTGCATTCAGGGGTATGGCGGGGCCCTGTCCCGCCATTGTTGTTTTAAACTCTTAGAGGTCTGTAGACCTGTTGTAAGGTTGGTATGTAACTGTTCATTTTGGGGTATTTATATACATATATGCCGAAAGACAACTTTTTCCCAGAAACTGTGTCTTAATTATACTATTTCATATCTTGGTTGTTTTATATTCCGCTGATTTCTCTGATGTATGACTACTTGGGTGCCCGGGTAAGGCACCAGTCAGGGGCCCCGGAACGGGTCGTGACAAGTTGTTTATGACTATATAACATCTTTGACCTTAGAACTTGGAATTGGAAAAGGATTGAAAAAGACTTTGAATTGTTGGTTATGTAGTTGGCCGAGAATGGCTTTAAATATGGAACTACTTTGTATGAATTGTGGGGCGGAATTTTACACGTATTGTAAGGCGTGTAATCCCCTTTGGTTGGTTGTTGTTTTAAGCCTTAAAAGTGGCGTGTTGGTTATTGTATTCTGTTACACCCCGTAAGTCCAGGACATGTAAAGGAGAATGTACGTAAGGAATCAAGACCTGAAAATTGGTACGAAAGGAAGAATTGTTTTTCCGACGGAAAATCTTCCGAACGTCGGTAAGGAAAAATGTTCGTTGTTGAGAATTGGATTCTCAAAATGTATTATTTGAGGAATATGGGATTTTTTAACGTTATGGAAATTTATTTTTACGGATTTGGTCACGTGGGGCCCACCCGAGGAATTTACATTTTTGTGGGGCCCTCGAGGGTTACGGAATTTTATGGACGAATGAGAAGGCGACACGTGGCACTCCTTCCACATGGCTTGGTCGAATTGTGTAAGGGCAAAATGGTCATTGACCATGGTAGAAGATAAGTCTTCCAAAGCTTGATATTGTTGACAAGTCAACTTGTCCACCTAGGCTTGATCCAAGTGAAACTCATCCTAGCCTCACATTTGTTTAAGTCTTGACCCTCCATTGTGTTATATATACTAAGCTAGTGCAAGACTATCTCTTTAACACTTAGAAAAATTTCACACATTGTTGTTCCTCTTAGTGAAGCTCTCGGCAGGTGTATCTCACAAAAAATTTGCAATTGTTGTCCATTAGCCACAAGACTTAAACCCAAGGTCCCTAAGGGTTTTATAGGGATATCTCAATAGAAAGATTTCGGAAAAACGACATTTTCGTATTAGTCGCAAGGCGGAAACTTAAGGAGTTCTTCAACTTTGAAGTTGGAACTTGAAGATGGGTTCTTCATAGGCTTCTTAGGAGTGCTTGGAGTGGATTGGAACTTAAGGAAAGGAGCTAAGAATTTGCTATGGCGCGACTTGGAATCTTGGAACTTTTAAGGGCTTGGAAAGGTATAAATTTTGTCGTTTTAGCAATTAAGTTTACTTATTGATTGTAGCTATGGATATTAGCAAGCATGAGTTATCTTGTATTAAGTTTTATAAGTATATTCGCTATTGGAACCCTAATCTGAAAACTAGCATGTTTAGCCTTAAGATTACAATTCAAGTCGATTATTAGTTTAAGTCGTCGCATGTTGTATAAAGAAGGAAATTGTAGTTGTTGAAGTTGTTTATAACTATATAACATGTTAGACCTTAGAACTTGGATTTGGAAAAGGATTGGAAAAGACTTTGAATTGTGGTTGTAAGTTGGCCGAGAATGGCTAGTGAACATTAACTACTTCGTATGAATTGTGGGGCGGAATTTTACACGTATTGTAAGGCGTGTAATCCCCTTTGGTTTGGTTGTTGTTTTGAGCCTTAAATGTGGCGTGTTGGTTATTGTATTCGACCTTGAAAAGGTGGCAAAGTGAGTAGAAACAAAGGAAGTCTTTGCCTGATTTTCCGTAGAATTAGAGACCAAATACTTAGTATTATTCTACGTTAGAGACTAGAAGTTGATAGTCTTGTTGTGACCATTATTGGTTGACAACTTACGTCTGGCGTATTCGGCAGCTTGTGGATTTAGCCGAAAAGGTATGTGAACTATCTCCTTCTAGTATGATTCCTTGAGGTAAAGAAAGTGCGTTCTACTCGCTTAAATGATCTATTCCTTGGTTGTATTTGGATTGCCTAAAGTAGAATTTGTTCTATGTACTTCTTGATTATACTTTGATGTTTAAATTGTAAGTTGTATAATCCATTGCCTTAGTGAAGTTTGGATTCTTAAAGAGTGGAAGTATTTTACGTAAAGTACATAGAGTCTTGAAAAGAAGTGATTTCCAAATCTTTTGGCTAGTGCCTTAGTTCCAAAACCTAAAGGTCATTATAATGACTTTAGGAAAGTCAAAGAGTGATTTACTTAATTGTTTTAAAAGAGGAGAAATGACATGATTTAAAGAGAAGTAACTTGTTTTAAAAGGTGTGAGTTACTTGAGGTTTAAAAGTGGGAGGAACTTGATTTCTAAAAGAAAAGAGACTTAAGAATTTGAAGTGTTTTGGTTTAAAAGAAAGGCATGGTCTTGTCTTAAATTTGTTTAAAACATAAAGTGTTATAATAGCTTTATGGGAAGTTAGTTATAACGACTTTATGAAAACAAAAGAATGGTTTTATTATTGGATTTAAAATGGTAACTTGATTTTGGGAAAAGAGAAGTAACTTGAGTTTAAAAGTATAAGTAACTTATTTTCAAATATCGAACTTTTCTTGATGAGAAAAATATAAGTGGCTTGGTTTTAAAAGGTAGGAGTACCTTGATCTTAAAAGAGTTAGTTACTTGGGTTTTAAAGGTATACTTGGCATCGTTTTAAAAAGTGTAAGCCACTTGGTTTAAAAAGTATAAAGTACTTGATTTAAACATGAACGTGTTTGGTACTACGGATAATAGTATCGAGTTGTTTTACGTAAAAAGAGATCTTTTTGAAAGGATTAATGTATGTAGTACTTTGGGGTTAAAACCCGGACTTTGACATAAAAAAAGAAAGTACCTTGAGTTGTGTGTGACTTGCCTATGTTTGTGTGTGATAGCCTTGTCGTGCTAGTATTGTATCATATGTTACGCGTCTCGATGGTGGGTCGGTCATGTTGTTTTTGATTGATGGACCTACTGACACGTTGGGTGGCCCACGGGTATGGTTCCATTAGGATTGTTGTTCCATGGACTAGCTATCCATGAGGTTTTACTGATTCGGCCTTGGTATCTGGTGGTTGGCTTTCGTACTTGCCGTCTGCGTGGTGATTCGGCCTTGGTACACAGTAGTTAGCCGCACTTGCCGTTCGGTTTAGTGACGAAGTCTCGTGACACGCGGTACACTGGTAGTTATCCTTCGTACTTGCCCGATCAGCTCGTGACACGGCGCTTTGTCACGACCAATCGGGGCGTGGCCCGGTGCCTTACCCCGGGCACCCAAGTAGCCATACATCAGAGTAATCAGCGGAATATAAAACAAGACATGAATAAAGTGAAGTGTAAAACAGTTATCTGAGAAAAGTTGTCTTTCGGCATATATATATATAACAACTAGAACAGTTACATCCCTTTTTACAATTCTGCCCACAACAGTACTACAGACCTCTAAGAATAATATGACAACAATGGCGGGACAGGGCCCCGCCATACCCCTGAATGTAAGCACTTACAACGACAGGGGACTATACCACTGATAAGCCTCCGGAGAAACGGAGCTTCCCAAACGCTGAACTGTGACCCTAAGAGCGAGGATCAACACTGGTGTACCTCTACCTGCGGCATGAACGCAGCCCCCCGAAGGAGGTCGATGCAGATACCAAGTATGTGTGGCGAAAATCGTAAATGAAATCATAGTAGTCTATATAAAGCGGGAGACATGTATGATAACCAAACTACGATTCCTGATAAATAGCGGGCATGTCGTCGGGGACTCGCGCCTCAAAGTCATCACTTAAATACAACTATGGGTCTCACCCACAACATCAATCATGCGTGGAATACCTTCCTCACCGTGATCTATGATATAAAAGCACCAAGGAACACACATGAACACGGGTCCCACTGTGTCATAATAAAACCGTCACGGTATGTATGAAGGCATAACCGACTACTAAAACCACAGTACCAACGGGTTCATAAAGCGTATCATGAGATCTGTCTGCACGCCACATGATCGAAGGCGGCCACTCGCGCGATATCGATGTGCGGCGTCTAGTCTGGAACTTCCGCGACTCGCGCAAAGGCCACTCGATGGCCCGCGTGAGGTATTCCTCGCGTCGAGGGTAGCTCTCCCGGCAATGTCTGGACTCGCGATCCGCGTGGCCACATGACCGCGTGACCACAAGGCCGCACTAACACGGAACTCTCGTAGCTCGCATAGGTCCCTGGACCCGTGAGGTATTCTCGAATCATGGTCCCGGACACTTTGAGTCTACCCGCGTCGGAGGCGACTTAACCCCGAGAATCATGTCGAGGTGAGTGATGTAATACTAGCATAACGGCACCGTTAGACAACATAAGCACAACAAGAAACCCCTTTACACAAACATCACAAGACACTAACACATGTAGCATCCTAACATGTTTAATTATCAAATCAACAAGGAAGTATTACAAGGCTATCACAAACCAACACAATCAAGTTATTCACGCAAGGTACTTTCTACTTTATGATTAACAAGTTCGGGTTTTTATCCCCAAAGTACTTCATACATTAACTCTTTAAAAGATCTGTTTCTTTCACAAAAGTCACACAATACCCGTAGTATAAAAATAGAGTGACTATCTTCTTAAGTAAATCAAAACACTTCTCTTTGTAAAATCAAGTAACAACATTCTTTTCCAAACGTTCAAGTTTGCCTAATTTCAAATACTCGAGTTTCTCATTTTCGAAAGGTTTCGTAGTTAATAGTTTTAATCACTTAATGATATAATTCTCCTTTAAAACAATTTGAGAAACATATGCCTTATATGTGAGTAGGTTATTCTTGTTTATAACAATCTTATTAAAGCAGCCATGATCTAGGAAATGTAATATCATTTTGTCTCATCTTAGCTTCTATGCAGATGGAGGTTTCTACTGGTTTTAATAATACTTAATTAGTCAAAACATTTCCCTTTATTAACGCTGCAGTGGTTCGTTCGATACTTATTCTGATTTCCGAAATCATTAAAACATTATCCCTTTTAAAAACCAAGTACTCATTACTCACGAATGAGGTTTCACACCTTTTTAACAAAATTCATATTAATGATTAAGTCAAGTCTCTTATCTTTTAAGATCAAGTCTCTTAACTTCTAAAATCAATAAACCATTCTTTTTATCTCTCTTAAGCCGTTATACCTAACTTCCCATAAAGCTAGTATAACTCTTAATCTTTTAAAACCAAGTATTACTCTTCTTTCAAAAAGGTTTCTTAATTCTTTTGAAATACTTCAAGATTCTTATTATTCAGGCTTAAGTCAAAAGACATTGCCGTAAAACTACGTTCAGTTAACACACGTACGTGTACCGTACTATATATATATTCTTTTAAAATATCATGCTCGAGAGGATAGGAAGAATCACATACCTCGCGACGATTATCGACTATTAGCAAAAGCGCTCACGGCTATAACCCGCTAGCCTTGTCCACCTTTCAAGTAGAGCATGCTATTTGCGTAACTTTCAACCTATAACGGTTATATAAGTCTATCAATAGCTAGACTACTCTGTAGAACATTCTAAGCGATGAGGTTCTATTCTACGGAAAATCGGGCGAGACTTCCCTACCCGTTAAGCTACACAAGTCTCTTGTAAATACAATCACATGTAAATCTGATTTAATCCTTCTTCTTTAATATTCTTCATGTGATTTCGATTCAAGTCTTTTACGTAATATCCTTCATTACAGTTCAATTCTCTTATATGAATCTTATATTCATTTCTATACTACTACGAGATGTAATTTCCAATTACAATAGAATGACAAGAGTATTTAACTCGATAAGCCCAAAATTATCCAAGTTCTAATGTCGATCCTGAGCAACGTTTAGCTCTACTCTGCAGGCGCTCCAACCGCTCCAAACAACCCTTAGAAGTTCTACGCAACTTCTTAATACTTCAACGGCTATGAAGATTTTCCTTAGGGTTTCATTTTTGTGACTGAAGGGAAGTATAATAGTATTTCTGGGCTTTTAGTAGAGGTGTAACCTTGGAATACTACAAAGTATTTGGGCCAAGGTATTTTGGAATAGTAACAATACTTGGAGAATACTTTTCTAGCAAGGGGGTGTATTCTACGAGAACAACTAGGCAGGGGATACTTTCGGCCAAGGGGAGGGTGCTCTCGGCGAGGCCTCACAAGGAGGGTAGGCTTGGGCGAAACACTACACTAAGGGAGAGGGCTCTCAAGACTTAGAAATTATTTTAGGATGAAGAAGTCATCAACTAAGGGGGGTATTTATAGGACAACCAAGGGCCAAGATCAAGCCAAGTGGTAGGCAAGTGTAGGGTGAGGATTTACCCATGTGTACCTTATCCATCTACCACACCAACTATCACAAATATCCTACCTAACCCAAGACTTCAAATCGTCCCAATTGACGCCCACAGCAACGTCCAATATGAGGGTGACACATGTCACCCTCCCGTTGGTCCAAAATGTTTCATCTCTCGGAAAAATCCGCAAAAATTTGAAATGACATAGCCGTAATTTTCCCTTCGCAATTCTTTTAAAACGTTTCGTCAAAAAACGAGTATTTTCGGGTGTTGTGAACAAAATTTCGAACCGTGCCTATCTTTAAGTCTCAAACTTCTCTCACACGTCCTCACGCATACTCCGAAATACGGTATAATGACCTTGGTACACAGTAGTCGGCTTTCGTACTTGCCCCGTGTCAGCTTCGTGGTTTAGTTGTATGGTATTGTTAGTACGGCTTTGGTATATGGTAGTTGGATTTCATACTTGCCCCGGTCAGTTGATGATGCGGCTTTGGTATCTGGTAGTTAGCCTTCGTACTTGCTCCGTACGGTTTTATGACACATGTGGGACCTGGTGTCATGTGTACTCCTTGGTGTTGTTCTACCATAGACTGCTGGCAGTGAGGAAGGAATTCCACGGGCACGATTGATGTTGTGGGCGTGAGACCCATGGTTATATTTTGAGTGATGACTTGGAGGGCATGAGTCCCCGACTTGACGCGATCGCTATATATTGTGAACAGTAGTTTGGTTATCATACATGTCTCTGCTTTATATAGATCATATGGTTTCACTTACGATTTCATCGTTCACATACTTGGTACATTCTTCTTGACCTCCTTGAAGTGAGTTCATCTGCCGCGTTTTAGTACGTTGTTTGGTGATCGGCGGTGTAGGACCTGCCGAGTTTTGGATAGCTCCTTCTATTCGGAGTTATCTTTTTGGTATAAGTTCCTTGACATGCTTTTGTACATTTATGGAGTGCAGCGGGGCCTTGTCCGTCATAGTTCGATAACTCTTGAGTGCTGTATTCATATGTGGGATTGGACTCATGTACGGTGTAGTGTCTTTTGTTTATGTATATATGGCAGGCTTGTCGGCTTTGCCCTTGCACGTATGTTGGTTTTAAAAAAAAGAGGTGTTATTTAATTTCTGCAGTTTTACTTAGTTGTTAAGGTAGAAGGTGCAGTAGGGCACTACCACGGCTTGGGTTCGGGGCGTGACAGTGGTATCGAGCGAGTCCTCGAATGTCTACACCGTGTCTAGTAGAGTCTTGATTATCGGTGTGTTGCGCCACACCCATAAACAGAGGCTACGGGACATTTAGGAGTTGGTTTCTATTCTTCTCACTCTAAGATCGTTCCATAGAGATGTGTTAGTAAGATAATTCCTCTCTGGCGTGATTTTGTGTTCTGATTATGCCTCCAGAGAGGCAACGGCCACTGAAGGGCAAAAGAGTAGCAAGAGCTACAAGTCGACTCGAGGAGTTGTTAGGGCTCGTGCCGAGGTATCTGGATGTTGTCTGCAGATCGGCGAGTTCTTCTGCGCCCAGTTTTAGGCCCCGACACGAGCCTCGGTTTCTCGATTAAGAGAAGACTTTAAGGTCATGAAGGAAGCCATTATATTATTGACCAAGATAGCGATGCTCTGATTTCATCAAGCAGGAGGTTATTCGCCGAGATGCGAGGTGTACAGTGAGGGTAGGCCACAAGATCTGCGTATGAGGTCTAGGACGGTTGGTTATCCCTGAGTTTTGGACGAGCATCCTCAGTGAGTGAGATATTCGGCCCAGCCTACCGACATACCCCACGATCCGCGGTGGGAGTTTGGACCCACATGAGTATTTAGGAGCCGGTCTAAGCTCCAGGGGTCGAGGTGCTCAGAGGAGCAGAGGATTTTCTCAGTCGAGGCCACTTTTTCCTCAGTGTTTCCGATGTAGTAAGCGTCATTTGGGGAAATGCCGTTATGACACAATTGCTTGTTTTTATTGTGGCCGTCCGGGCCATATTCGGAGGGTATGTCCTTTTAGAAAGAGCACCGGTGGGGTGGATCAGCCTATGTGGCCGATGGTTGATTCCCTTCCTCCACGGTTGTGCCCGAGGCAAGGTGTTCGGATGTCACCACCGTGGTAGAGGTCGAGTGAGTTTATAGTTACGGCGGTCCTTCGAACCGCATAGATAGCGTGATCATCGGGCGGATCGGAGGCGACATCACATGGGGTTACGGTATATCTCGATTCTTTTGAATCATACGTGCATTGTTAGAATCAGATTTTGCCCTAGCGTATATGTTTTCCCTTTATTGCTAGAGTTGTAAAGTGATAGTACCCCAGAGGTAGGGATACCTTGATTAGTAAAGTGAGAAGTTAAGAATATTGACAAGAATGGTAAGTGAACTGAGACTATAGTTGTGTAGAGTTCACAAGTTGTAGTTGCCCCATAACAATGTAAGACCAATAGGGAAGATGGTACAGTAGGAATACTTTGGCTTATGTGACGAACCTCTAAGTGAATAGGGGATAGGGTAAGAAGTACCTTGAGATAAGAGAGAGATTTATTCCAGACTAAGAATGAGAAGTTAAGTGTGACGATGGGGCGGGTTATAGACTCATTTCGGGTCAACCGATAGTATGGAATGGGGTGATGTCAGTTAGAAATGGTCCCGTTATGTGATAGGGTCCCGAGAATGCCAGGCCCAAGTTTAGTTAATCGTTGTACGAGTTTGTGGACGCGTTCCACCGGAATCAGGTCGTAAGGACCGAGAAGAGCCTTAGCGGAAATTCAAGTAGCATATGGCCAAGTTTGGTTAGTAACTCCAAGGATTGGGGAACAGAAACAATATTTGAGATGTTGTACGTTTACTAAATAAGTTTAGAAGTACGAGAAAGAATGTTAAGTAAGGAAAGAAAGTAACCTCTAAAGATCTTGTTTGTGATAAGACTGTAACCTTCGAGTTTTGAAGGGTCGCGGACGGAAGGTCCATTGTTATGTTTACGTATGTTGTGGTGGCCATGTGTGGCATCGTTGGTCTTGTGCAGTTTTGGTTGATAGGCATAGTATAGAGAGTATGCCGGAGTTTGTATATCTTGGCAACCGACTAAGAACATTCGGGGACGAATGTTTCTAAGGGGGGAAGAATGTTACACCCCGTAAGTCCAGGACATGTAAAGGAAAATGTACATAAGGAATCAAGACCTGGAAATTGGTACGAAAGGAAGAATTGTTTTTCCGATGGAAAATCTTCCGAACGTCGGTAAGGAAAAATGTTCGTTGTTGAGAATTGGATTCTCAAAATGTATTATTTGAGGAATATGGGATTTTTTAACGTTATGGAAATTTATTTTTACGGATTTGGTCACGTGGGGCCCAATTGAGAATTTTACATTTTGTGGGGCCTCGAGGTTACCAATTTTATGGACGAATGAGAAGGCGACACGTGGCACTCCTTCCACATGGCTTGGTCGAATTGTGTAAGGGCAAAATGGTCATTGACCATGGTAGAAGATAAGTCTTCCAAAGCTTGATATTGTTGACAAGTCAACTTGTCCACCTAGGCTTGATCCAAGTGAAACTCATCCTAGCCTCACATTTGTTTAAGTCTTGACCCTCCATTGTGTTATATATACTAAGCTAGTGCAAGACTATCTCTTTAACACTTAGAAAAATTTTACACATTGTTGTTCCTCTTAGTGAAGCTCTCGGCTTAGGTGTATCTCCCACACAAAAATTTTGCAATTGTTGTCCATTAGCCACAAGACTTAAACCCAAGGTCCCTAAGGGTTTTATAGGGATATCTCAATAGAAAGATTTCGGAAAAATGACATTTTCGTATTAGTCGCAAGGCGAAAACTTAAGGAGTTCTTCAACTTTGAAGTTGGAACTTGAAGATGGGTTCTTCATAGGCTTCTTTGGAGTGCTTGGAGCGGATTGGAACTTAAGGAAAGGAGCTAAGAATTTGCTATGGCGCGACTTGGAATCTTGGAACTTTTAAGGGCTTGGAAAGGTATAAATTTTGTCGTTTTAGCAATTAAGTTTACTTATTGATTGTAGATATGGATATTAGCAAGCATGAGTTATCTTGTATTAAGTTTGATAAGTATATTCTCTATTGGAACCCTAATCCGAAAACTAGCATGTTTAGCCTTAAGATTACAATTCAAGTCGATTATTAGTTTAAGTCGTCACATGTTGTATAAAGAAGGAAATTGTAGTTGTTGAAGTTGTTTATAACTATATAACATGTTAGACCTTAGAACTTGGATTTGGAAAAGGATTGGAAAAGACTTTGAATTGTGGTTGTAAGTTGGCCGAGAATGGCTAGTGAACATTAACTACTTCGTATGAATTGTGGTGCGGAATTTTACACTTATTGTAAGGCGTGTAATCCCCTTTGGTTTGGTTGTTGTTTTGATCCTTAAATGTGGCGTGTTGGTTATTGTATTCGACCTTGAAAAAGGTGGCAAAGTGAGTAGAAACAAATGAAGTGCTGCCAGATTTTCCGTAGAATTAGAGACCAAATACTTAGTATTATTCTACGTTAGAGACTAGAAGTTGATAGTCTTGTTGTGACCATTATAGGTTGACACTTCTACGTACGGCGTATTCGGCTTAGCTTGTGGATTTAGCCGAAAAGGTATGTGAACTATCTCCTCTTCTAGCATGATTCCTTGAGGTAAAGAAAGTACGTTCTACTCCTTAAATGATCTATTCCTTGGTTGTATTTGGATTGCCTAAAGTAGAATTTGTTCTATGTACTTCCTTGATTATACTTTGATGTTTAAATTGTAAGTTGTATAATCCATTGCCTTAGTGAAGTTTGGATTCTTAAAGAGTGGAAGTATTTTACGTAAAGTACATAGAGTCTTGAAAAGGAAGTGATTTCCAAATCTTTTGGCTAGTGCCTTAGTTCCAAAACCTAAAGGTCATTATAATGACTTTAGGAAAGTCAAAGGAGTGATTTACTTAATTGTTTTAAAAAGAGGAGAAATGACATGATTTAAAGAGAAGTAACTTGTTTTAAAAGGTGTGAGTTACTTGAGGTTTAAAGTGGGAGGAACTTGATTTCTAAAAGAAAGAGACTTAAGAATTTGAAGTGTTTTGGTTTAAAAGAAAGGCATGGTCTTGTCTTAAATTTGTTTAAAACATAAAGTGTTATAATAGCTTTATGGGAAGTTAGTTATAACGACTTTATGAAAACAAAAGAATGGTTTTATTATTGGATTTAAAATGGTAACTTGATTTTGGGAAAAGAGAAGTAACTTGAGTTTAAAAGTATAAGTAACTTATTTTCAAATATCGAACTTTTCTTATGAGAAAAATATAAGTGGCTTGGTTTTAAAAGGTAGGAGTACCTTGATCTTAAAAGAGTTAGTTACTTGGGTTTTAAAGGTATACTTGGCATCGTTTTAAAAAGTGTAAGCCACTTGGTTTAAAAAGTATAAAGTACTTGATTTAAACATGAACGTGTTTTGTACTACGGATAATAGTATCGAGTTGTTTTACGTAAAAAGAGATCTTTTTGAAAGGATTAATGTATGTAGTACTTTGGGGTTAAAACCCGGACTTTGACATAAAAAAATGAAAGTACCTTGAGTTGTGTGTGACTTGCCTATGTTTGCGTGTGATAGCCTTGTTATGCAAGTGTTGTATCCTTATGTTACCGCGTCTCTCGATGGAGGGCCGGTCATGTTGTTCTTGATTGATGGACTCATCGACACGCCGTGGCCCACGGGTATGGTTCCATTAGGATTGTTGTTCCATGGACTAGCTCTCCATGAGGTTTTACTGATTCGGCCTTGGTATGTGGTGGTTGGCTTTCGTACTTGCCCCGTCTCGTGGCTGATTCGGCCTTGGTACCTGGTAGTTAGCCTACGCACTTGCCCCGTTCAGTTTAGTGACGACGAATCTCGCGACACGCAGTACCTGGTAGTTAGCCTTGATTGCCCGGCCTCGTGACACGCCGTACACAGTAGTCGGCTTTCGTACTTGCCGTGTCGACCGTGGTTTAGTTGTATGGTATTGTTAGTACGGCTTTGGTATCCGGTAGTTGGCTTTCGTACTTGCCGGTCGATTGATGATCGCGCTTTGGTATCGGTAGTTAGCCTTCAGATTTACTCGTCTGGTTATGACACAGGTGGGACCTGATGTCATGTGTACTCCTTGGTGTTGTTCTACCATAGACTGCCGGCAGTGAGGAAGGAATTCCACGGGCACGATTGATATTGTGGGCGTAAGACCCATGGTTATATTTTGAGTGATGACTTGGAGGGCATGAGTCCTTGACTTAGCGTATTGCTATATATTGTGAAATGTAGTTTGGTTATCATGCATGTCTCTGTTTATATAGATCGTTATGGTTTCACTTACGATTTCATCGTTTCACATACTTGGTACATTAACCTTCAGATCGACCTCCTTCGGGGGGCTGCGTTCATGCCGCAGGTTTAGGTACGCTGTTTGGTGATCGGCAGGTGTAGGACCCTGCTCAGAGTTTTGGATAGCTCCTTCTGTTCGAGAGTTATCTTTTTGGTATGAGTTCCTTGATCTGGCTTTGTACATTTATGGGTGCGGCGGGCCTTTGTCACGACCAAATCGGCTGGATCGTGCCTTACCCCGCACCCTAGTGACACAACATCGAGTAATCGAACATAAAACACATACATGAAATGTGTATACAAAACGATGTGAGAAAAACTCGCCTTTCGGCATATATAAATAACAACATTACAAATGAACAGTTTAATCCTTTTTACAAACCACGCCACAACGATTACATGCACTCTAAGAATGATACGAACAATGGCGGGACGGGGCCCGCCAAACCCCGAATGTAAACACCTATACGACGGGGACTTTACCATCGATAAGCCTCCGAGAAACGGAGCTTTCCATACGCTGAATCGTGACCACGAGAGCTAGGATCAACGATCGTGTACCTCAACTGCGGCATGAACGCGGCCCCGGGGAGGTCGATAACAAAAGTGCAGTATGTGAAACTAAAAATATCGTAAATGAAATCATAATAGTCTATAAAGCGAGAGACATGTATGATAAGCAAACTATATCCACAACAAATAAGCGATCATGTCAAGTCGTGACTCACGCCTCAAAGTTATCACAATAAACCCGCAGGCAAGTGCGAAGGCATAGCCGACTACTAAGACCCACAGCACCAAAAATACCACAAAGCGTATCCCGAGGTCTTTCTGGACCGCACCACATGATCGGCCGCCACCGCCCGCAATATCAATGCGCGTCTATTCCTGGAACTCTCGCAGCTCCGCATAGGTCACACACGGACCCGCATGAGGTATTCCTCGAATCATGGTCCCAGACCGCCTGAGGTATACCCCGCATCGAAGGCAGCCAACCCTCGGTATCTGCCTAGGCTCCCGCAACCCGCATAGTCTCAAAAGACCGCATAGTCTCCACAGCATCGCATAGAATCCCCGCGTCGCTAAACACCCGAATGATCAAATCCGAGCTACCGCGACTCGCGTAGTCACGAGGACCGTGATAGCCGTAAAGACCCGCATCAAGGGTGGCAAGCCCTCGGTATAATAAGTCAAGGGGGTATGTGATACAATAATAGTACAACGGGCTTAACGTTTAACAACGTAAGCACAACAGGAGTGACCCCCTCACATAATAATCACAAGATACTAACACACGTAGCATCCTAACATGCTTACTTATCAAGTCAACAAGAAAGTATTACAAGGCTATCACAAACCAATACAATCAAGTTATTCACACAAGGTACTTTCTACTAACAAGTTCGGGTACCTATCCCCAAAGTACTTCATACATTAAATCTTTAAAAGATACGTTACTCCCAAAAAAAAACCACACAATACCCGTAGTATAGAGTGATTATCTTTTTAAAGTAAATCGATTACTTCTCTTTGTAAAATCAAGTAGCAACATTCTTTTCCAATGTTCAAGTTTGCCTAATTTTAGAAAGGTTTCGTAGTTCATAGTCTTATTCATTTAAGAATATAATTCTCCTTTAAACAATCTGAGAAACCTAAGCCTTATATGAGTAGGATATTCTTGTTTATAACAATCTTATTACAATGATGATCTAGGAAATATCATTTTGTCTCATCTTAGTTTCTATGCAGATGGAAGTTTCTCTGGTTTTAATAATGCTTAATTAGTCAAAACATTTCCTTTTATTAACGCCGATGGTTTGTCGATACACATTACGATTTCCAAATCAAGAAACATTCTTAAGCCGTTATACCTAACTTCCCATAAAGCTAGTATAACTCTTAAGTTTTTCAAAAACCAAATATTACTTCTTCTTTCAAAATGATTCAAAAATCTTTTGAAATACTTCAAGTTCTTTATTAACACATAACAAGCCAGTTATAGTTCAAATCAGTTACCTTTTAAAAACCACATGTATTTTCTAACCAACATAAAGTCATATAACCAACTTCCCATAAAGCCGTTATAACACTTTATGTTTACACCAATCGAATACATTTAGCACATGTACGTTTACCGTACTACATAGTTCACACATATCATGCTAGAAGAGATAGGAAGAGGTTCACATACCTCGAGACGAGTATCGACTAATAGCAAAACGCTCCAAGTACTTCCAACCGCCGCTACTCCTTAAGCCACGTAGATCGCACCACACGTAGTACTTCAACCTATAAGGCCACAAGGCGCTTATTAACATTAGGTCTCTTCGTAGAACATTCTACGTAAAATTCGCAAAGACCTCCCCCGCAACAACAGAAATCTCCTCCTCTATCGAGGCCGCCACCAAGCCAACCAGTGGGGTTATATATCTAACCCAAACGGTACAATTCTACTCCACTGCACTACTACACAAGTCTCATGTAATACAACCCTATGTAATTACAACAAGATTCTTCTTTAAATTCAGCTTAAGTCGCAAGACATTGCGTAAGTATTATTCAGCTTAAGTCAAAAGACATTGCCGATAACTACGTTCAGTTCCATCATATAGTATACTTCAACTATATATTCAAGCAATTATGTAATTTCCAATTACAATAGAGGGACAAGATAATTACCTCGATAAGCCCATAATTATCCTAGCTTAAAGTCGATCCCGGCAATCGCTTAGCTCCAACTCCGAAGCGCCCAACCCGCTCTAACCCCCCCTTAGAAGTTCTAACCAACTTCTACACGATACTCCAACGGACTATGGAGATTTCCCTAGGGTTTCGGTTTTGTGACTGACGGGAAGTATAATAGTATTTCTGGGCTTTTGTACAAGTATAACCTTAGAATACTACAAGGTATAGGCTAAGGTAATTGGGCATTATAACAATACTTTGAGAGTATTCTACCAAAAGAGGGGTATTATACTAAAGCAACTAGCAGTGTACCCCACTACCACACAACTAGAGTGGGGTGTACTCTACCAAGGCCTCTAGAGAGGGGAGGCCTCGCCGAACTCAACACAAAGCGAGGAGGAGAAGGAGAGCTTTCAAGACTTAGGCAAATTTGTGGATGAATAAGTTCATCAAAGGGGTGGGTATTTATAGGCCAAGTGAAAGCCAACCAATGGCCAAGATCAATCCATGTGTTAGGCAAGTGTAGGGCTAGGATTTACCAAACACAAATATCCTACCTACCCTTGACTTTGTCAAGGCAACAAAACGCGCCTTTGCCTATCCATTTCGTCCAAATGGACGATTGAAGTCCACCAATGAGAGGTGCCAAGTGGCGCCTCTTGTTGGTCCAACACGCTTCGCCTCTAAAAATCCGCAAAAATTAGAAAGGACATAGCGAAATTCCCTACGAAGTCGTGGAAAACGCTTTCACTAAAAACGACTCTAACCGTGTTGTGCACAAAATTAAATCGCCAAGCCTATTTGAAGTTCAAAATTTCCTACGCACGCCCTCGCACATACTGGAAATACGGTATAACATTCTCCTCTTAGAAACATTCGTCCCGAATGTTCCTTCAAGTCTCAAAACAACCGCGCGCCAGTATAGACTATACTACTACACTTAAGAAACAAAAATTCCACAATGGCCACAGAAACAACTGCGCAAAATACTAACATCCAAGTCCACGAGAATCACCTCTAACATCACCACAAACACCTCTCTCCGGGGTCTAGAATATACTCCCTCCACACTTTTTCCAAACAAAAGAAATGGTCACATCTATGCTCGCCATACATGCTCGCTTCTTCCCGACACCACTTTTGTCACCTTGCCGCGAGGTTCTAGTGTCACCCGCGACCCAACAAATGGTACCGACTACATGCGATCCTCGAGGTCGTCAGACACTCGAACTCTTACCACATTTCGAGCATCGTCGCCTCCAAAACTCGGTTATCATCTTCAACTTGGTCATCATTAATCGAATACTGGATGGATTCTCCGATACTTTCCCGATCATAACAATACGAAAGACCGGACGTCGCCTCCTAGGTCGGACGGCAAATGCTAACATATAGGCAACCCGACCTATTCTTCACATGAACTCGTGCGGCCCAAAGTAACTCGCTAAGTTCCTCTCAGATTCCAAAACTCGTCACACCCACCCCGGGGTGGTACTTTCAAGAAGACCGACCGTCAACCTGAACTCTAAGCGTCGTCGTCGATTATCCGCACAATTCCTCTGAGCTGCCAGAACTTCTTCTAGACAAGCTTCGCACTATCCACTACCGGAACAAGCTCAACCAACTATCTCGAATCTTGCCAACATCGAACCAATCGACGGCGACTTACACTTCCGCCCCTACAAGGCTTCAAACGGTGACGTCCGAACACTGAAATGGTAGCTTAAACACTCCCTCCACAGGAGACAACAATCTCCACAACTACCCCTGAAATCCACACCCTGGCCCGAGGGCGAATGCGATTCTGAGACTCACCAGTTCTTAACACATGCTTGGCAAAACTTCCAGAACAACAACATTCTACCACGGGCTCCATCTGTCATAAGGTGAAGGTAGGCACCCTGCAGCCTTACAACCTTTCGATAATTCAACACCGCTGAGTGAACGATCCCGAGCGAAGAACACGATGGGCTGCCCCATCGCCCGACCATCGGTCGAACGTATTCACGAACTCGCACGTTAACTAAACTTGGGCCTAACACCCTCACAACCCTAACACAAGCGACCACCACAACCTGACCCACCACCAAATCTACCGCGGGTTGACCCGCAACGAGGCCTCAACCCGACCCGCAACGCCGCACAATACTAGCTCCCGATCCGAACAATCTCACTAATCATGTTTCAAAACCTGGCGGTCTTCTTAGCTCAACTACCCCCTTTCATTCCACACTACTAGGGACCTATCCCAAACATAACTCACGTGCACTATGCACTTCCGAGCAAGTGGTCAAACATAACACTACACCTTTCTCGAGATGGCCTCACCTCTAAGGTCTCAACGTAAAACATTCTAAGGTTCACACCTTATCTATCCCCAAAATCTTACTCGGTTAAACAACCATGATCTCTAAACACAACTAACACACCGCTATCTAACATAGCACCTAAGGTATACTCACCTTATCACACATACCGATCTCTGTAGGTTAAAGATATATCTATACCCACCGCTTCACTCCCTTAGTCGTCTAATCAAACCTCGCCTGTAGGCGCATAGCTAGGGGAGATGACGAACTACCCACCGATCCTGAAGGCTAAGTCCTCCTGCAAGGACACTCTATCGACATCAGACCCGGACGGTCGTAGGTACAACAAGTACCAACTAAAAGACGACATTCCCGATGACGTCATTACATGAACCTAAGCCCCGAGTTCTCGACCAACTCCTCGCATACTCCGAACGCCCCAACCCCGAAGACCACTCAGACCGCGAGGTGCATATCAAATTACCGCGAGGCGATCACTCGAAAGTTACTAAAGGACCTTCCGCTCGCCCTCTTCGCTGTCCTTCGTTAACCCGCCGATTCTATGTTTTCGGCCACGCGCATAAGCCCGCATACGTGCCATGCTCAAGCCCAATCAAGAATTACTCGCACAACCTCTTTAGATAGTCCTCAAGATTCGCAGACATCCAGATACTCTCCGTAGCCAAATCTATAGCTAGTAATGTGGTCGCTTTGCAATCTAAATTCTCTGCTCTGGCCGCGAATCGGTGGTTCAAATGTCATGGCCGCAGCAGGAACCGCCGCCGTGCTAAACTCAATAAGCTAGTGATGTCGCAGAACTCCCGAATGAAGCACTACCCTAGGTAATGATTGGCCCGCCTCGCCACCCTCGAACTCTACTCAGCCTCCTCGCTTGCCCTCCCGGGCTCGGGTGCCCTACGCGAGGCATAACGAGCAAGGAAAGAATTTCGCCGAGGGTCCAACTTACAACACGCCTCTAAGGCACGATCTCAGAGTGAGAAGAATAGAAACCACTCCTAAATATCCTATAGCCTCTCGATTATTGGTGTGCACAACACACCGATAATCAAGACTCTACCGATGCGTTCAGACACTTTCCGAGGATTAATCGCTCGATACCACTTTTGTCACGACCAAATCGGGCGTGGATCGTGCCTTACCCCGCACCCTAGTGACACAACATCGAGTAATCACGAACATAAAACACATACATGAAATGCATGTATACAAAACAAGAATCGAGAAAACTCGCTTTTCTGATATATAAATAATAACATTACAAATGAACAGTTTAATCTTTTTACAAACCCCGCCACAACAAGCATTACAGCACTTCTAAGAATGATACGACAACAACGGGCGATGTGGCCCCGCCAAACCCTCGAATGTAAACACCTATACGACAGTGACTTTACCATCGATAAGCCTCCGAGAAACGGAGTTTCCATACGCTGAATCGTGACTCGAGAGCTAGGATCAACGATCGGTGTACCTCAACTCGCAGCGTGAACGCACTTCGGGCGAGGTCGACAACAGTACCGAGTATGTGAAACTAAAAATATCAGAATGAAATCATAATAGTCTATAAAGCAGAGACATGTATGATAAGCAAACTACAATCACAACAAATAAGCAATCATGTCAAGTCGTGACTCACGCTCAAAGTTATCACAATAAACCCGCACGGCAAGTACGAAGGCATAGCCGACTACTAAGACCCACGCACTAAAAATACCACAAATCGTATCCCGAGGTCTTTCTAGACCGCACTACATGATCGGCCGCCACCGCCCGCAATATCAATGCACGCGTCTATTCCTCGAACTCTCGCAGCCCGCATAGGTCACACACGACCGCATGAGGTATTCTCGAATCATGGTCCTGCATCACCGAGGTATACCCCGCGTCGGCGCAACAACCTCGGTATTCGCCAGGCTCCCGCAACCCGCATAGTCTCAAAAGACCGCATAGTCTCAACGGACCGCATGGGAATCCCCGCATCGGGCTAAACACCCGAATGATCAAATCTCGAGCTACCGTGACTCGCATAGTCACGAGGACCGCATAGCCGTAAAGACCGCATCAAGGGTGGCAAGCCCTGGTATAATAAGTCGAGGGTATGTGATACAATAATAGTACAACGGGCTTAACGTTTAACAACGTAAGCACAACAGGAGTGACCCCCTCACATAATAATCACAAGATACTAACACACGTAGCATCCTAACATGCTTACTTATCAAGTCAACAAGAAAGTATTACAAGGCTATCACAAACCAATACAATCAAGTTATTCACACAAGGTACTTTCTACTAACAAGTTCGGGTACCTATCCCCAAAGTACTTCATACATTAAATCTTTAAAAGATACGTTACTCCCAAAAAAAAACCACACAATACCCGTAGTATAGAGTGATTATCTTTTTAAAGTAAATCGATTACTTCTCTTTGTAAAATCAAGTAGCAACATTCTTTTCCAATGTTCAAGTTTGCCTAATTTTAGAAAGGTTTCGTAGTTCATAGTCTTATTCATTTAAGAATATAATTCTCCTTTAAACAATCTGAGAAACCTAAGCCTTATATGTGAGTAGGATATTCTTGTTTATAACAATCTTATTACAAAGAATGCATGATCTAGGAAATATCATTTTGTCTCATCTTAGTTTCTATGCAGATGGAAGTTTCTACTGGTTTTAATAATGCTTAATTAGTCAAAACATTTCCTTTTATTAACGCTGCAGTGGTTTGTCGATACACATTCTCGATTTCAAATCAAGAAACATTCTTAAGCCGCTATACCTAACTTCCCATAAAGCTAGTATAACTCTTAAGTTTTCAAAACCAAATATTACTTCTTCTTTCAAAATGATTCAAAATCTTTGAAATACTTCAAGTTCTTTATTAACACATAACAAGCCAGTTATAGTTCAAATCAGTTACCTTTTAAAACCACATGTATTTTCTAACCAACATAAAGCTGTTATAACCAACTTCCCATAAAGCCGTTATAACACTTTATGTTTACACCAATCAAATACATTTAGCACATGCACGCCTACCGCATTACATAGTTCACACATATCATGCTAGAAGAGATAGACGAGGTTCACATACCTCGCGACGAGTATCGACTAATAGCAAAACGCTCCAAGTACTTCCAACTGTCGGCTACTCCTTAAGCCACGTAGATCGCACCACACGTAGTACTTCAACCTATAAGGCCACAAGGCGCTTATTAACATTAGGTCTCTTCGTAGAACATTCTACGTAAAATTCGAAGACTCTCCCGCAACAACAGAAATCTCCTCCTCTATCGAGGCCGCCACCAAGCCAACCGGGGTTATATATCTAACCCAAACGGTACAATTCTACTCCACTGCACTACTACACAAGTCTACTGTAATACAACCCTATGTAATTACAGCTCAAGATTTTCTTTAAATTCAGCTTAAGTCGCAAGACATTGCCAGTAAGTATTATTCGAGCTTAAGTCAAAAGACATTGCCGATAACTACGCTCAGCCCATTATATAGTATACTTCAACTATATATTCAAGCAATTATGTAATTTCCAATTACAATAGAGGACAAGATAATTACCTCGATAAGCCCATAATTATCCTAGCTTAAAGTCGATCCCGGCAATCGCTTAGCTCCAACTCCGAGCGCCCAACCCGCTTAAACCACCCTTAGAAGTTCTAACCAACTTCTACACGATACTCCAACTGACTATGGAGATTTCCTAGGGTTTCGGTTTGTGGACTGACGGAAGTATAATAGTATTTCGGGCTTTTTGTACAAGTATAACCTTAGAATACTACAAGGTATAGGCTAAGGTAATTGGGCATTATAACAATACTTTGAGAGTATTCTACCAAAAGAGGGGTATTATACGAAGCAACTAGGCAGTGGGTACCCCACTGCCACACAACTAGAGTGGTGTGTACTCGGCCAAGGCCTCTAGAGAGGGAGGCCTCTTGGCCGAACTCAACACAAAGGGGAGGGAGAAGGAGAGCTTTCAAGACTTAGGCAAATTTGTGGATGAATAAGTTCATCAAAGCGGGTATTTATAGCCAAGTGAAAGCCAACCAATGGCCAAGATCAATCCATGTGTTAGGCAAGTGTAGGGCTAGGATTTACCAAACACAAATATCCTACCTACCCTTGACTTTGTCAAGGCAACAAAACGGTGCCTTGCCTTATCCATTTCGCCCAAATGGACGATCAAGTTCACCAATGCAGGGTGCCAAGCCGCGCCTCTTGTTGTCCAACACGCTTCGCCTCTAAAAATCCGCAAAAATTAGAAAGGACATAGCCGAAATTCCCTACGAAAGTCGTGGAAAACGTCACTAAAAACGACTCTAACCGTGTCAGGCAATAAAATTAAATCGCCAAGCCTATTTGAAGTTCAAAATTTCCTACGCACGCCCTCGCGCATATACTGAAATACGGTATAACCTTGTCCCGTCATAGTTCAAGAACTCTTAGAGGTCCGTATTCATATGAGATTGGACTCATGTACGGTGTAGTGTCTTTTGTTTATGTATATATGGCACCTTGTCGGCTTTGCCCTTGCACGATGTTGGTTTTAAAAAAAAAAAAAAAAAAAAGGTGTTATTTAATTTCTAGCTTTACTTAGTTGTTAGGTATGGTGCCTGTAGGCACCACCACGCCCGGTTCGGGCGTGACATATTCGCCTTGAAAAGGTGGCAAAGTGAGTAGAAACAAAGGAAGTCGCTGATTTTCCGTAGAATTAGAGACCGTATACTTAGTATTATTCTACGTTAGAGACTAGAAGTTGATAGTCATGTTGTGACCATTATAGGTTGACACTTCTACGCGCGCGATTCGGCTTAGCTTGTGGATTTAGCCGAAAGGTATGAACTATGTCACGACCCGAACCCGGCCCGTGATCGTGCCTTACCCCTGCACCCTAGTGATACAACATCGAGAAAAACCAATGGAAATAAAAACTTAAACATACAATTAGATATGGATCAAGATAAAGAAAATAGGCCAACCAAAACGGTTGCCTTTCAAAGATATATATATATATATATATATCGACCTTTGAACGATTATAATCCTTACAACCTCGCCACAACAACAAGCATGCACTTAAGATTTTTACAACAACTATGACGACGTGGCCCCGCCATACCCCGAATGTACAAGAACCCTGCACTGTGGTAACATACCAAAAGATAAGCATCCAAGGAATGGAGCTTCCCAATACGCTGAAATGTGATCCTATAAGCGGAATCGACAATGATGTACTCTACCGCGCATGAACGCAACCCCCGGGCGAGGTCGATAACAGTACCAAGTATATGAATCGAAAATATCGTAAATCAAATCATAACAGTCATATAAAGCATGAGACATGTATGATAACCAAACTACAGCCACCATAAATAAGCGATCATGTAAGTCGTGACTCACGCCTCGAGTCATCACTCAAATATAACTACGGGTCTCACGCCGCAACATCAATCATGCCCGTGGAATACCTTCCTCACCGCCTAAGTTTATGATAGACTAACACCACGGAGGACACAAGAACACCAAGTCTCGACTAACAATACTATACACCCACACCACGACGCTGACACGGGGCAAGTACGAAAGCCGACTACCAGATACCAAGGCCGGTCACGTAGTGGCCGGACAAGTACGAGGGCTAACTACTGTGTACCAAGGTCAGATCACGAGACTTCGCCACTACAATCGAACGGGCAAGTGCGAGGGCTAACTACTGTGCAATTAAGGCCGAATCAGCCACGAGATCGGCAAGTACGAAAGCCGACCACCGATACCAAGGCCGAACAAGAAACCTCATGGAGAGCTAGTCCATGGAATAACACTATCAACGCGAGCGCATCTGCGGAATTCTCCGTCACTGCCGGCACGTCCAAGTAAGTTCTCAACAAGTCAACCGGCCCTCCATCGAGAGACGCGATAGTATAGAAACACAATTCTTGCACAACAAAGGCTATCACAATAAGCATAGACAAGTTTCACAACAACAAGCATAGGCAAGTTATACACAACTCAAGGTACTTTCATTTTATGTCAAAGTCCGGGTTTTAACCCTAAAGTACTACGTACGTTAAATTCCTTTTTAAAGATCCATTTCTTTTACAAAGGTCACCCGATACTCGTAGTATAAAAATAGAGTGACTAACATTGTTAAGTAAACCAAAACACTTCCCTTTGTAAAATCAAGTAACAACATTATTTTCCAAACGTTCAAGTTTGCCTAATTTCAAATGCTCAAGTTTCTCATTTTCGAAAAGGTTTCGTAGTTCATAGTTTTAATCCTTTAAAACAATTTGAGAAACATATGTCTTATGTGTGAGTAGGTTATTCTTGTTCATAACAATCTTATTAAAGCAGCCATGATCTAGGAAATGTAATATCATTTTGTCTCATCTTAGCTTCTATGCAGATGGAGGTTTCTACTGGTTTTAATAATACTTAATTATTCAATACATTTCCCTTCATTAGCGCCAAGTTGGTTTGTTCGATACTTATTCTCGATTTCAAATCAAGAAACATTATTCCTTTTTAAAAACCAAGTACTCATACTCACGAATGAAGTTTCACACTTTTAACAAAATTCATATTAATTCAATTAAGTCAAGTCTCTTATCTTTTAAGATCAAGTCTCTTAACCTCTTAAAATCAATAAACCATTCTTTTTATCTCTCTTAAGTCGTTATACCTAACTTCCCATAAAGCTAGTATAACTCTTAAGCTTTCAAACCAAGTATTATTCTTCTTTCAAAAAGGATTCTTAATTCTTTTGAAATACTTCAAGATTCCTATTATTCAGGATTAAGTCAGAAGACATTGCCGTAAAACTACATTCGCTAACACACGCACGCTCACCGCATTATATATATATTCTTTTAAAATACTTCCAGATTCTTATTATTCGGGCTTAAGTCAAAAGACATTGCCGTAAAACTACATTCAGTTAACACACGTACGTCTACCGTACTATTTATATATTCTTTTAAAATACTTCCAGATTCTTATTATTCAGCCTTAAGTCAAAAGACATTGCCACACGTACATCTACCGTACTATATATATATACCTTTAAAAAATATCATGCTCAAGAGTATAGGAAGAATCACATACCTCGCGACGATTATCGACTATTAGCAAAACGCTCCACGGCTAAAACCCGGCTAGCCTTGTCCACCTTCCAAGTAGTACATGCTACTCGCAGAACATTCAACCTATAAAGGTTATACCAGTCTATCAAAGTCTAGACTACACTGTAGAATATTCTTCTGACGCGATTTCAGTTCAATTCTTTTCTGTAATATCCTTCTATTACAGTTCAATACTCTTCTATGAATCTTATATTCATTTCAATACAACTACGATGTAATTTCCAATTACACTGTAAGGATAGGATTATTTACCCTGAAGCCCAAAATTATCCAAGATTAAATGTCGATCCTGAGCGACGTTTAGCTCCTACTCTGGGCCCTCCAACCCGCTTCAAACAACCCTTAGAAGTTCTAACCAACTTCTACTCAAATACTTCAACCATCTATGAAGATTTCCTTAGGGTTTCGTTTAGTGGCTAAAGGAAGTATAATAGTATTTCGGCTTTTAGTATAGGTATAACTCGAATACTACAATGTATTAGGCCAAGGTATTTTGGATTTATACAACAATACTTGAGAAGTATTTTTCTACCAAGGGAGGGGTATTTCACGAAACAACAAGGCAAGGGGAGGAGATACTTTCTGCCCAGCTTCAAAGGGGACTCGACGATTTCAACACTTAAGGGAGAGGATTTTGAGGCTTGGAAAATGGTTTGTGGATGAAGATTTTGTCTTGCATTGGAAGGGTATTTATAGGACATTCAATGGCCAAGATCAAGCCAAGTGGTAGGCAAGTGTAGGGATTTGGACATGTGTTTGTGGGTCCCACTTGCTCATCAACTACACAAAATATCCTACCAACTACTTGACAAAATAGCCAAGGCAAAACGTGACCCTTTTCGTCCCATTGTTTCCGCCCACTTGAGGGTGACACTTGTCACCCTCTCGTTGGTCTAAAATATTTCATCTCTCGGAAAAATCCGCAAAATAATAATCGACATAGCCGTATTTTTCCCTTCGCAAAGTCCGAAAACGCTTCGCCTAAAATGACTCTTTTCGCTAGTTGTGCACAAATTTCGCCACTTTGCCTACTTAAGGCTTAAACTTTTGTACGTACGCCCTCACGTACATACTTTGGAAATACGGGGTATAACATTCTCCCCTCCTTAGAAACATTCGTCCCGAATGTTCCTTCTCAAGACGGATAACGCTAAAGTTCCTCTAACAAGTTGCCAACGCCACACCTGGCCACAAAACAACTTACGCGAAAATACTTAACCCAAGTCCATGAGAAATCATCCCTACTTCACAAAAGCTTCCACCCCGGTCTAAAGGATACCCCCTTCGCATCTTCACTTCACAACAAAATGATCGTTTCTATTCTCTTAGCACATGTTCACCTCTTTCCTTACTCGCCGTACTGTTCTTGAACACTTGAACTCTTTCTAGTACACGTACCATACTTCACCATCGCTCGCTTTCACAACCTCCGAGTCACTACCTCCAAACTTGGTCATCTTTCTAGCCTCGATCTCCTTTAAGGCCATTCCCGGTCTTCACGAACAGCTTCTGGTCGATCATATCCACGAACTCATATGATGGTCATCTAAACTTGGGCCTAGCACCCTCGTGACCCTACCACCTGGCGGGACCACCTCGAATCGACCCAACCCCAAACCGGCCACGGTTGACCCGCAACATGGCCCCAACCCGACCCACTTAACGCATCAAGCTCTTGTTTCCCGATCCGGAACAATCTTACCTATTCAGGTCATGAAAGCTACCACTTCCATTTTACACAACTCACGCACTATCCCACAATACATTTATACGCAAACCAAGTATTTCGACAAAGACTAACCGTAAAATCTTTTATTCAAGTCGGCCTTATATCTAAGGTCTCAACGTGTAATATTCTAAGGTTCATACCTTCCCTGACCCCACACTTATTCTTTCAACTATCCATGTCTCTAAACCACAATACACACAAAGCTATCTGCATAGCACTCAACATACAATCATCGATCACGCATGCAAAACTCTAGAGGGTTAAGGATATACTGAAAGATAGGCGGTTCAAAGGACCGCTAAAATCGAACTTCCACCGCGACCGCCGTGGCTCACGGTGTATGAAAATCCCGCCTAGCCATGGAAGGTGAAGAACCCGCAATCGATCTCGTAGTCAGGCTTTCCTACCAGCATACCTCGGTCGGACGCCTCTCGCCGATGGCCTGGCCGCAAGAATAACAATCTCCCAAGTTAGTACGACACTCTCCCTTATGAAGTTTTCCACAACGCCACACCGAGACAAGTGCGACTCATCCGGCGAGCACTCCTACCCTCGAAAATCTGAAACGTGGGAGCCCCGACCGCTCCTAAATATCCCGGCGTCCCGGCGTCGCGAGGACCACTCAGATCGGGCAGAGGTACATAACTAGTATGTTGTCGAGGCGGTCCGCCTCGAAAGTTATCAAAGGACTCGCTGCTCGCCCTTCTTCGCTGATTCGTCATTCCGCCGACCTCTCCGCCTCACATCCAAGTGCATAGCTCGCACGCGGCAATGTCCATGCCCGCTGAAGAGCTACACCGAACAAGCTCGCCAAGTAGTCATCGAGCCCGTGACGTAGCGGTGCACTCGCCCTCCATATCAAGCTACTAACGCGGGGACAGACCGAACCAATGAGTCGAACTCCACATTGTACTCCCCAACCGTACGCCCGCTCTGCCTCAATACCAAAAATCTGTCGGCCCGAGCCCTCCTCGCCTGTGGAGGTAAGAAATGGGCAAGAAATGCCTCAGAACTCGCTCCATACGGCCGAAGTGCATGCTCTCCCGACAGCCTCACGAATCAAACTAGTCGATCGCAGATCACGCACCGACGCGTAACCCAAGACTACCGACTCGGTCTCCAAGCCTTGATCACTCTCATGATCCGTCAGAATCGCTTGATGAACTCCTCGCGATCATCCTCGTGCCTCGACCAGAACTCGGGCGGGCTACAACTCGTAAAGTCCCGTAGCCTCAAACTATCCGATCTCGTGACCCACGTGCTATCGAACCGCCGCCCAAATCTATCTCATGTCTGCCACGATCTCCGCCAGAATCGCCATCTCTTTGTAACCCATCTCTCTCGCCTGTGCCGCGGACCGAGGCTCGTGTATCGTGGTCTCGTGAGCCACCGCCGCGCTCTAAACTCGCTGGGCCGGTGGCGCCGCAAAACTCGGGCCGTCAAGCACAATTCGTAATCACCGCTCGCGCTCGCATTTCCTCAGATTCACTAGCAGCCTCCTCGCCGCTTTGCCCATTCGCTGGCCGCTGCGCGAGGCATACTGGTAAAACGAGATACGCTGAGGGTCCAACTTACAACACAACTCTAAGGCACGATCTCGTATTGCAAGAAGGAAACCAATCCTAAATGTCCTATATCCTCCTCGACATAGATGCGTGCGCACAACACATCGATAATCAAGACTCTACCGCACACGGTCAGACACTTTCCGAGGATTAATCGCTCGATACCACTTTTGTCACGACCAACCTGCCCGTGGATCGTGCCTACCCCGCACCCTAGTGATACAACATCGAGAAAACCAATGAAATAAAAACTTAAACATACAATTAGATATGGATCAAGATAAAGAAAATAGGCCAACCAAAACGGTTGCCTTTCAAAGATATATATATATATATATCGACCTTTGAATAAGCCATAATCCTTACAACCCCGCCACACAATAAAGCATGCACTCTAAGATTTTTACAACAACTATGACGGACAGGCCCCGCCATACCCCGAATGTACAAGAACCTACTGCACTGTGGTAACATACCAAAAGATAAGCCTCCAAGGAACTGAGCTTCCCAATACGCTGAAATGTGATCCTATAAATGAATCGACAAATGACGTACTTACCGCGGATGAACGCAACCCCCAAGGAGGTCAAGATAACAGTACCAAGTATATGAATCAAAATATCAGAAATGAAATCATAGCGACTATATAAAGCAGAGACATGTATGATAACCAAACTACGCTCACCATAAATAAGCAAATATGTAAGTCGTGACTCACGCCTCGTAGTCATCACTCAAATATAACTACGGGTCTCACGCCCGCAACATCAATCATGCCCGTGGAATACCTTCCTCACCGCTTAAGTTTATGATATACTAACACCACAGAGTACACATGAACACCAAGTCTGTATTAACAATACTATACAACCAAACCACGGTCGACACTGGCAAGTAAAGCCGACTACCGATATACAAGGCCGGCCACGAGCTGACCGGGCAAGTACGAGGGCTAACTACTGTGTACCAAGGCCGTATCACGAGACTTCATCACTACACCGAACGGCAAGTGCGAGGGCTAACTACTGTGTACAAGGCCGAATCACCACGAGACGGCAAGTACGAAAGCCGACCACCGATACCAAGGCGAACAATAAAACCTCACGGAGAGCTAGTCCATGGAATAACACTATCAACGAGGCGTGCGTGGAATTCTCCGTCACCAAGACGTCCAAGTAAGTTCTCAACAAGTCAACCGGCCCTCCATCGAGAGACGCGGTAGTATAGAAACACAATTCTTGCACAACAAAGGCTATCACAATAACCATAGACAAGTTTCACAACAACAAGCATAGGCAAGTTATACACAACTCAAGGTACTTTCATTTTATGTCAAAGTCCGGGTTTTAACCCTAAAGTACTACGTACGTTAAATTCATTTTTAAAGATCCATTTATTTTACAAAGGTCACCCGATATTCGTAGTATAAAAATAGAGTGACTAACATTGTTAAGTAAACCAAAACACTTCCCTTTGTAAAATCAAGTAACAACATTATTTTCCAAACGTTCAAGTTTGCCTAATTTCAAATGCTCAAGTTTCTCATTTTCGAAAAGGTTTCGTAGTTCATAGTTTTAATCCTTTAAATCAATTTGAGAAACATATGTCTTATGTGTGAGTAGGTTATTCTTGTTCATAACAATCTTATTAAAGCAGCCATGATCTAGGAAATGTAATATCATTTTGTCTCATCTTAGCTTCTATGCAGATGGAGGTTTCTACTGGTTTTTTTTAATACTTAATTATTCAATACATTTCCCTTCATTAGCGCTGCAGTGGTTTGTTCGATACTTATTCTGATTTCCGAAATCAGTAAAACATTATTCCTTTTTAAAAACCAAGTACTCATACTCACGAATGAAGTTTCACACTTTTTAACAAAATTCATATTAATTCAATTAAGTCAAGTCTATTATCTTTTAAGATCAAGTCTCTTAACCTCTTAAAATCAATAAACCATTCTTTTTATCTCTCTTAAGTCGTTATACCTAACTTCCCATAAAGTTAGTATAACTCTTAAGCTTTCAAACCAAGTATTATTCTTCTTTCAAAAAGGATTCTTAATTCTTTTGAAATACTTCAAGATTCCTATTATTCAGGATTAAGTCAAAAGACATTGCCGTAAAACTACATTCAGTTAACACACGTACGCCTCATTACTATATATATATTCTTTTAAAATACTTCAGATTCTTATTATTCGCTTAAGTCAAAAGACATTGCCAGAAACTACATTCGATTAACACACGACGCTCACCGTACTATTTATATATTCTTTTAAAATACTTCCAGATTCTTATTATTCACCTTAAGTCAAAAGACATTGCCACACGCATATCTACCGCACTATATATATATACCTTTAAAAATATCATGCTCAAGAGTATAGGAAGAATCACATACCTCGCGACGATTATCGACTATTAGCAAAACGCCCACGGCTAAAACCCGCTAGCCTTGTCCACCTTCCAAGTAGTACATGCTACTCGCAGAACATTCAACCTATAAAGGTTATACCAGTCTATCAAAGTCTAGACTACACTGTAGAATATTCTTCTGACGCGATTTCAGTTCAATTCTTTTCAGTAATATCCTTCTATTACAGTTCAATACTCTTCTATGAATCTTATATTCATTTCAATACAACTACAGATGTAATTTCCAATTACACTAGAAGGATAGGATTATTTACCCTGTAAGCCCAAAATTATCCAAGATTAAACGTCGATCCCGAATGACGCTTAGCTCTACTCTACTGGCGCCCAACCCGCTCCAAACAACCCTTAGAAGTTCTAACCAACTTCTACTCAAATACTTCAACCATCTATGAAGATTTCCTTAGGGTTTTGTTTAGTGGCTAAAGGAAGTATAATAGTATTTCTGGGCTTTTAGTATAGGTATAACCTTGGAATACTACAAGGTATTAGGCCAAGGTATTTTGGATTTATACAACAATACTTGGAGAAGTATTTTTCTACCAAGGGAGGGGTATTTCACGAAAACAACAAGGCAAAGGGAGGGGGAGATACTTTCGGCCCAGGCTTCAAAGGGGGGGGGGTGGCTTGGACGATTTCAACACTTAAGGGAGAGGGATTTTTGAGGCTTGGAAAATGGTTTGTGGATGAAGATTTAGTCTTGCATTGGAAGGGTATTTATAGGACATTCAATGGCCAAGATCAAGCCAAGTGGTAGGCAAGTGTAGGGTGGGGATTTGGACATGTGTTTGTGGGTCCCACTTGCTCATCAACTACACAAAATATCCTACCAACTACTTGACAAAATAGCCAAGGCAAAATGTGACCCTTTTGGTCCCATTGTTTCCGCCCACTTGAGGGTGACACTTGTCACCCTCTCGTTGGTCCAAAATATTTCATCTCTCGGAAAAATCCGCAAAAATAATAATTGACATAGCCGTATTTTCCTCGCAAAGTCCGAAAATGTTTCATCGGAAACGACTCTTTCGCTAGTTGTGCACAAATTTCGCCACTTTGCCTACTTAAGGCTTAAACTTTTGTATGTACGCCCTCACTTACATACTCTGGAAATACGGGGTATAACAAACTATCTCCTCTTCTAGCATGATTCCTTAAGATAAAGAAAGTATGTCCTGCTCATTAAATGATCCATTCCTTGGTTGTATTTGGATTGCCTAAAATAGAATTTGTTCTATGTACTTCCTTGATTGTACTTTGATGTTTAAATTGTAAGTTGTATAATCCATTTCCTTAGTGAAGTTGGATTCTTATAAGTGAAAGTATTTTTCTTAAAGTACATGTAGTCTTGAAAAGGAAGGGGTTTCCAAATCTTTTGGCTAGTGCCTTAGTTCCAAAACCTAAGGGTTGTTATAATGACTTTAGGGGAGTCAAAGGAGTGATTTACTTAATTGTTTTAAGAGAGGATAAATGACATGATTTAAGAGAAGTAACTTGTTTTAAAGGTGTGAGTTACTTGAGGTTTAAAAGTAGAAGAAACTTGTTTTCTAAATATTAAGAGACTTGAAGTATTTTGGAAAGTTAAGAACTTGATTTGTAAGTATGTGATACTTGGTTTTAAGTATAAGTCTTTTGGTTATAAAAAGGAATGAATATGTCTAAAACTACAAAAGGGTTATAACGACTTTATGGGAAGTTGGTTATAACGACTTTATGGAAGGTTAAGAAAGTTGTCTATTTTGATTATTAGGCATAAGTTGCCTAGTTTGTGAAAATTTGAAGTTACTTGATTCCAAGCATTGAAATGAGTTTTCTAAAAGTGTAGTAACTCACTTTGAAAAATAGACACACCTTGATACTACGGGTGTTAGTATCTTGGGGTTTTACATAAAAATGAGTCTTTTGAAAAGAAAGCACGTACGTAGTACTTTGACTTGTTTAATTGAGAATTATTCTATGTGTGCCTTGATAAGTACTTTGGCCTGTTTAATTGAGAATTATTCTATGTGTGCCTTGATAAGTACTTTGGCCTATTTAATTGATAATTATTCTGTGTGTGCCTTGATAAGTACTTTGGCTTGTTTAATTGAGAATTATTCTATGCGTGCCTTGATAAGTACTTTGGCTTGTTTAATTGAGAATTGCCAATCTGTGCTGGTGATAGCATTTGAGTACAAGTATTATGTTTTATTACGTTGCCGCGACTCTCGGTTGGAGGGTCGGCTGCCTTGTTGTAAGTTTACTTGGACGCATCGGTGAGGTGGGATTCCACGGGTATGCTTCCATTATTTGTGTTACCCCATGGTCATGCTTATACGATGTGGGATTTCGGGGCATGCGACCACGAGGGATACTCCTTGGACATGCTTATACGATGTAGGATTCCGGGGCATGTGACCAGGAGCGGGTTAGATTCCCATATTTTTTTGTATTACCCCATGGTCATGCTTATACGATGTGGGATTCCGGGGCATGTGACCAGGAGCGGGTTTGATTCCCGGATTTGTTTGTGTTACCCCATGGTCATGCTTATACGATGTGGGATTCCGAGGCATGCGACCACGAGGGATACTCCTTGGACATGCTTATACGATGTGGGATTCTGGGGCATGTGACCAGGAGCGGGTTAGATTCCCGGATTTGTTTGTATTACCCCATGGTCATGCTTATACGATGTGGGATTCCGGGGTATGCGACCACGAGGGATATTGTTATATCATGGATCGCCATAGCGAGAAAGGATTCCACCGCATGGTTGATATTATGGCGTGAGACCCATAGTTATATCGAGTAGTGACTTTGAGGGCATGCGCCCTCGACTTGATATGATCGCTTATGTATTGTGTAATCGTAGGTTGGCTATCATACATGTCTCCTGCTTTGTTTAGATGTTATGATTTCATTACGATTTCATCGCTTCACATACTTGGTACATTCTTCGCATCGACCTCCGGGCCGCGTTCACGACGCAGTTTAGGTACGCTATTTGGTGATCTCGCAGTGTAGGACCCGCCGTAGTTTTGGATAGCTCCTTCGTCGAGTTTTATCTTTTTGGTATAAGTTCTTTCAAGATGTGCTTTTGTACGCTTATGGGTACGGCGGGGCCTTGTCGCCATAGTTCAAGATAACTCTTGAGGTCCGTATTCATATGTGGGATCGACTCATGTATGAGATAGTGTCTTTTGTTTATGTATATTATGGCAGCCTTGTCGGCTTTGCCCTTGTACGTATGTTGGTTTTGAAAAAAAAAATAATGAGGTGTTATTTAATTTCCGCAGTTTACTTAGTTGTTAAGATAGAAGGGTGCCCAGGTGGGGCACCTGTCACGGGCCCGGGGTTCGGGGCGTGACAGAGTGGTATCAAAGCAGTCAGTCCTCGGAATGTATACAGACCGTGTCTAGTAGAGTCTTGATTATCGGTGTGTTGCGCGCCACACCCATAAACTGGAGGCTACAGGACATTTAGGAGTTGTTTTCTATTCTTCTCACTCTAAGATCGTGCCATAGAGCTGTGTTAGTAAGATAATTCCTATCTGAAGTAATTTTGTGTTACAGTTATGCCTCCAAGGAGGGCAACAGTCGCCCAGAAGGGCAAAGGAGTAGCAGGAGCTACTAGTCAGACTCGGATAGTTGATAGGGCTCGTGCCCAGGGTATACCGGATTTTGTGCCGCAGTCGGCGAGTTCTTCTGTGCCAGGTTTTGAGGCCCCAGCACCAGAGCCTCTAGTTTCTCAGTTAGGAGAAGACTATAGGGTCATGAGGGAAGCAGTTATGTTATTGACCAAGATAGCGGTGCTACAATTTCATCAATGGAGGTTATTCGCCGATGCAGACAGGTGTACAGAGGGTAGAGGGCCAACGCGGAGATCAGCGTAAGAGGGCTAGACCGTTTGGTTATCCCGGTGAGTTTTTGGACGAGCTGCCTCAGCAGCGAGTGAGATATTCGTCCCAGCCTACCCAGTACATACCCCCGCAGCTCAGTTGCCTAGTTTAAGAAAGTTGTCTATTTTGATTATTAGGCATAAGTTGCCTAGTTTGTGAAAATTTGAAGTTACTTGATTCCAAGCTTTGAAATGAGTTTTCTAAAAGTGTAGTAACTCACTTTGAAAAATAGACACACCTTGATACTACGGGTGTTAGTATCATGGGGTTTTACATAAAAATGAGTCTTTGAAAAGAACGCACGACGTAGTACTTTGGCTTGTTTAATTGAGAATTATTCTATGTGTGCCTTGATAAGTAATTTGGCCTGTTTAATTGAGAATTATTCTATGTGTGCCTTGATAAGTACTTTGGCCTGTTTAATTGAGAATTATTCTATGTGTGCCTTGATAAGTACTTTGGCTTGTTTAATTGAGAATTATTCTATGTGTGCCTTGATAAGTACTTTGGCTTGTTTAATTGAGAATTGCCAATATGTCGTGATAGCATTTGAGTACAAGTATTATGTTTTATTACGTTCGCGACTCTCGGTTGGAGGGTTGCCTTGTTGTAAGTTTACTCGGGCATCGCAAGCGGTGAGGTGGGATTCCACGGGTATGCTTCCATTATTTGTGTTACCCCATGGTCATGCTTATACGATGTGGGATTCCGGGGCATGCGACCACGAGGGATACTCATTGGACATGCTTATACGATGTGGGATTCTGGGGCATGTGACTAGGAGCGGGTTAGATTCCCGGATTTGTTTGTATTACCCCATGGTCATGCTTATACGATGTGGGATTCCGGGGCTTGTGACCAGGAGCGGGTTAGATTCCCGGATTTGTTTGTATTACCCCATGGTCATGCTTATACGATGTGGAATTCCGGGGCATGCGACCACGTGGGATATTGTTATATCATGGATCGCCGGTGAGAAAGGATTCCACGCATGGTTGATATTACGGGCGTGAGACCCATAGTTATATCGAGTAGTGACTTTGAGGCACGCGTCCCCGACTTGATATGACTTCTTATGTATCAGGTAATCGTAGGTTGGCTATTATACATGTCTCCTGCTTTGTTTAGATCGTTATGATTTCATTACAGACTCATCGCTTCACATACTTGGTACATTCTTCGATCGACCTCCTGGGCCGCGTTCACGCAGTTTAGGTACGCTGCTTGGTGATCTGCAGTGTAGGACCCGCCGAGTTTTGGATAGCTCCTTCCGTCGAGTTTTATCTTTTTGGTATAAGTTCTTTCAAGATGTGCTTTTGTACGCTTATGGGTACACGGAGCCTTGTCCCGTCATAGTTCAGTATAACTCTTAGAGGTCTGTATTCATATGTGGGATTGGACTCATGTACAGTATAGTGTCTTTTGTTTATGTATATTATGGCAGCCTTGTCGGCTTTGCCCTTGTACGTATGTTGGTTTTGGAAAAAAAAATGATGAGGTGTTATTTAATTTCCGCAGTTTACTTAGTTGTTAAGATGTGGCGGTGCCTGTAGTAGGCACCACCACGCCCGGTTCGGCGTGACATCCGCGTCCCTCCATAAAGGGACGACAACTTGTTTCAAGGATACCATGGGTTAGCTCCCACGTGGGCGAGTGGTACACTCACGCGGGTCGGTATTTGACTCGCGTTAAATTCCCATATATATAAGCCATGTATTAGCTATCCGTGATGCGAGTATCGTACCGATGAGTCATCATGGGTCCTCACGACCCAAGAGGGTGAAATAGTCCTCGGGTGAAATAGTCCTATGATAGGTTGCAGATAACACGTTGTGGTTTACCCCGCATCGCACCGCCTTCATTTTGAAATGGTATTGATTTCATTAATGAAAGTGCATCGTGGTTATGAATTAAAGTGGAACAAGAATTTCATTGTTAAAGTCATAACTTAAAAGATAAAAAGATTGCATTACTCTACGATTGTAAGGTTCAGTTGCATCGATGTTGTATTATATCATGGATCGCTTCAGGAAGGGCGATTCCACGCATGATTGATATTACGGGCGAGACCCATGGTTATATTTGAGTAATGACTTTCAGGACGCATGCCCCCGACTTGATATGAATGCTTATGTATTGCATCAGAGGTCGCTATCATACATGTCTCCTGCTTTGTTTAGATCATATGATTTCATTACGATTTCATCGTTTCATACTTGGTACATTCTTCAGATCGACCTCCTTCGGCGTTCATGCCGCAGTTTAGGTACGCAGCTTGGTGATCTGCAGTGTAGGACCGCCGAAGTTTTGGATAGCTCCTCTGCTCGTGAGTTTATCTTTTGGTATAGATCCTTCAAGATGTGCTTTTGTACATGGGTACAGCGGGGCCTTGTCCGCCATAGTTCAAGAAACTCTTAGAGGTTTGTATTCATATTGTCACGCCTGCCCGGCCCGATCGTGCCTTACCGGGGCACCCAAGTAGTCATACATCAGAGTAACCAGCAGAATGTAAAACAAGACAGGAAACAGTTTATAAAATAGGACACAGTTTATATGAAAACGTCGCCTTTCTGCATATATAAATAAACATACGGTTCAAAGAAGCATCCCAAACTGCATAAATACTACTGCACTCTAAGGAAAATATATAACTATGGCGACAGTGGCCCCGCCATACCTCGATCAGATAAAACTATCTACAACAGGAGATCATACCTAAAAGTAGAGCCTCCTATAAGATGAGCTCCGACACCAACGCAAAAGATCCTAAGGACGCGGATCTAGCACTGCTGCCTTTACCGCAGATGAACGCACTTCAAGCGAGGTCAAGATAACAGTACCAAGTATGTGAAACTATAAAGTACTTAAATGGAATCAAAGTATTTAAAACCTTTTCACAAATACAATCGCTTCAATTGCACATAAGTACATCACAAACAATGAGTAATAGGAAAATCAATGTGTCTATTCTAGGCCGCGAATGATCGGCAAGGCCAATCGCCCATAGTATCATTCTCGCTGCCTAGTCCCCGACTTCGCACTCGCATAGGTCACATTACGCACCGCATGAGGTATTCTCGATCGGGGGCAGCTAACCCCAGATCCGCCTAGGCTCCCGTGATAGCCTCAAAAGATCGCATAGTCTCAGCATCGCATAGAATCCCCGCATCGTGCTAAACACCCGAATGATCAATCTCGAGCATACCGCTGCCCGCATAGTCTCACAGACCGCATAAGCCGTATAGACTGATCGGGGCAAGCCTCAGATAATGCCGGGGTAGGTGATACAATAACAAGACAACGGACTTACGTTAGCAACGTAAGCACAAAGAATGACCCCTTACACAAAGATTTCAAGACACTAACCTGTAGCATCATAATATGTCTACTTATCAAACAAATCTTACTACACTTAATGTAAATCAATATAAGGCTTTTATAAACAAACAAGTAAACAATTCCTTTTATCCTTCTTAAGTTGTTATACCTAACTTCCCATAAAGCTAGTATAACTCTTAAGCTTTTGTTTTAAAACCAAATATTTATCTTCATTAAAAATGATTCAAGAGTTCTTTTGAAATGCATCAGATTCTTATTATTCGTGCTTAAGTCAAAAGACATTGCCGTAGTTATTATTCAGCTTAAGTCAAACGACATTGCCGTAGTTATTATTCATTAACACATGTACGCTCACCGCACTATATATACGTGTTAAAATATCATGCTTAGGAAGAATCACATACCTTCTCTACAAAACCTCCCGCCAAGTCAATATGCCGCAGCAGAATCACCATAATAGTCACAGACATCTATCAAAGTCTAGACTACTCAAAAGTCATTCTAAACAGAGGGTTCACAATTCTACTGAAAGTCGGGCAGACAACCTACCCGTGAGCTATATAAGTTCATCAGAAAACAAATTTTCATAGTACAGCTCAATTCTATTCCATAATATTCTTCTAAGTATTTAATACTTATTCTTATACTACTACAAGATGTATTCTCTAATTCAAAAGAGGGTTAGGATTAGTTACCCTCGGTAAGCCCAATAATATCCTAGATAAAGTCGCTACCGAGCAAGGTTTAGCTCCTAAGTTGTACGCTCCAGAGCTCCAAGAAACCTTAGAAGTTCTTCACAACTTCTACAAAGGACTAAGGATTTGGGCTAGGTATTTTGGGCATTATAACAATACTAGAAGACAACTTTTCTACCAAGGGAGGGGGTAGATTTCGCCAGGCAGTGGGTAGGCCTCGCCAAACTCACTCAAAGGGGAGGTGTTGGACTAAAAGGCTTAAGGAGAGGAGAGGATTTTTCAAGACTTGAAGTAATTTGTGGACGAAGAACTCTTCATCTTTAAGGGTATTTATAGCTCAAGCCATGGCCAACCAATGGCCAAGATGAAGACAAGTGCAAGGCAAGTGTAGGGTGAAGATTTACTACACACAAATATCCTACCAACTCCTTGACTTTGTGCAAGGCACAAAAACATGCCAAGCTTAGCCAATTCGGCCCAAATGGACGCTTTAAGTCCACCAATTGGAGGTGACAAGTGTTGGCCTCCGTTGGTCCAAAATGTTTCGCCTCTCGAAAAATCCGCAAAAATACTAAATGACATAGCCGAATTTTCCCTACGAAAGTCGTGGGAAACGCTTCGGAAAACGATTCTTTTAGCGAGTCAGGTACAATTTTCGAACTTGGCCTAACTTTAAGGCTATACTTTTGTACGTACGTCCTCACGTACATACTCCGGAAATACGGGGTATAACATTCTCCCCTTCTTAGAAACATTCGTCCCGAATGTTCCTTACCAATACAGTTTTCGATGAAGCTTAAACAGTTGCAAATGCCACACACGCCATAGAACAACACTTAGGCATATATGGTAATGGAAATTTACAAGTAGGAAAGTGAATTACCCGAGGTGGGAATAGGTGAGGATACTTCGCCTCATGTCCTCCTCACTTCCCACGCCATCTCCTCCCCGAGCTCGCTCCGCCACGTAACTTCGACTGCCACGCCCTTGGTCCGCAGACGCCTAACCCGACGATCGACTATCGCTATGGGAATCTCCTCATACGATAACCCATCGGCCACCGACATCGCCAATCGGTGTACCTAGATGGATCCCCGATACATCTCTCAAGATAGATACGTGAAAACCGGATGCATCGCTTCCAGATCGGACGACAGATCAACACATAGCAACCTGCTTACCTCGCGACAACGAAACGGCCCAATGTACCTTTGGGCCGAAGTTTCTTCTTCCCGAATCTCATCACACCCTTCATGGGTGACACTTTAGGAAAACCTAATCATGAACCTCGAACTCAAGATGCCGACGACGATGATCCGCATACGACTTGCCGACTCGAAGTCAATAGCCGCCTTGATAAGCTTCACCTTATCCATCGCCGCACCAAATCTGGTCCCACTAGCCGCACTCGCCACATCGAACCAACCTATAGACGATCTCGCACTTCCTCTCATACAAGGCCTCATAAGGCGCCATCTCGACATCTGAGTGGTAGCTATTATACGCAAACTCAACCAGAGGCAAATGATCCTCCCAACTACCATCGGTCAATAACATGTGCTCGCAGATATCCTCAAGAGTCCGATAGTGCGCTCTCGTCCGTCTGCTCAGGACGAAATGCGCATTTCGTGCTCACTGCCCCTAAACCCTTCGAAGGACTCTCAGTTAGCCGTAAACCGGCTCTCGTCGATATGATCGAAATAGGACTCCATGCAACCGACGATCTCTGATGTAAAGTTCGCATAATCTCACCAAAAAGTCGTCCGACGGGAAGAAAGTGGGCTGATTTCACACCGCCGACGATAACCCATATAGAATCATGTCTCCTCCGAAAGCGAGGTAATCCCGTGATGAAGTCCATGTTGATTACCTCCCACTTCCGTGCGGGATCTCTATCGCTCAGAACAAACCACCGTGCCTCGTGCTCTACCTTCACCGCCGACAACACGCACCGAGCTACGAACTCGCAACGCCCTCTTCGCCATCCCACCAATACAGATCTCGCGTCGTGGTACATCTTGGTCGACTCGACGGATAGAGTAACGCTACGCCGTGTGCTTCCCAAGAACTCCGCCAAGTCTCAAACATCCGGGACACACAACTCGCCAAACCTTAGCACCCCATCAAAGCTACTCAAAAGGACCTTGCCTCACGTAAGAGTCAGATCACGATATCGAATCAAAGCCGATCCTCGAATCGCTGCTCTTCACCTCTCGACGATGGAAGACTCGGCAACCTCACGAATCCTAACCCCATCGCTATCGTAATCAATCAAACGGACACCAAGGCTCGCTAATCGTGCAAATCACGAACCATGTCCTTCTCTAGCCGCACATCCGATAGGCTCCCATCGACCTACGACTAAGAGCATCCGCACAACATCGCCTTCCCCGGTGGCATGGGATATCAACATCGTAATCCTTAAGCAACTCTAACCACCGCTCTCGCCGTAAGTTCACTCCTCCGTCAAGATATACTTGAGGCTCTTGTGGTCCAGTATAAATATCCACGTGAACCCCATACAAATAGTGCCTCCGCATCTTCAAAGCGTGAATCACACCGCCAACTCTAAATCACGGGGTAGTTCCTCCGTGTTTTTTCAAATTGCCGGACGATATGCTATAACCCCGCCATGCCGCATCAACACACATCCCAACCCGATGCTCGACGATCACAATACACGACGAATCCATCCGACCTCCGGAAGAGTAAGAACTGGCGGCCACGCCTCTTTCAAGAATCGAAACCCCGCCACAAGCATCACCATCAAACTTGGCCGCTTTCCGAGTCACTCTAGTCAACGGTGCAGATAGAAGCAAACTTCTACGAACCGCCGATAATAACTCGCAAGGCCCGTAAAACTACGAACCTCTCGTCGAAAGTAGTTCAGGCAAGTCCTCGATCGCTTCGATCTTGGCCGATTCACTCAATGCCATCACCTACAATATGCCCAAGAAAAGCCACCGGTTAACCAAAACTCGCATTTGGAAAACTTGGCGATAACCGCTGGTCCCGAGAATCGTCATCACGACCAACCCGCCCGTGATCGTGCCTACCTCGCACCCTAGTGATACAACATCGAGAAAATCAGCGAAATAAAAACATGAACATGAATTAAGAGAAAAGATAAATAAACAGTCAACCAAAACAATGCCTTCATCATATATACATAAAAATACCCGAACAGTTATCCTTTTTACAAACCCCGCCCACAATAGCACATGCACCTTTAAGATTTTTATAACAATATGACGACAGGCCCCGCCATACCCCAATGTATAAGAATCTGCACTGTGGTAACATACCAAAAGATAAGCCTCCAAGGAACGGAGCTTCCAACACGCTAAATGTGATCCTATAAGCGGATCGACAATGTACCTTTTACTCATGCAGATGAACGCAGCCTCCGGGCGAGGTCGATAACAGTACCAAGTATGTGAAATCAGAATATCAGAAATGAAATCATAATAGTCTATAAAGCAGAGACATATATGATAACCAAACTACGCTTCACAACATAAGAGCAATATGTCAAGTCGTGACTCACGCCTAAAAGTCATCCTCATGCCCGTGGAACTCCTTCCTCACCGCCTAGGTACAAATCATGTGATACGATAATCGTGTCTCGCCCATCTTATGGACCCAATATAAAAAGGGTGGAATACATTCTGATGAACCTAGTCGTGAAATACATTCCTTTAACCTGGCCTCAAGTGAAATACATTCCTGATGAACCGGCCTCAAGTGAAATACATTCCTGGATGAACCTGGCCTCAAGTAAAATACATTCCTGATGAACCGTAATCGTTAAACACATTCGGATGAACCGTAGTCGAGTGAAATACATTCTGATGAACCTAATCAAGTGATATACATTCCTGGATGACTTAGAGTCAAGTGATATACATTCCCTGATGAACCGTAGTCGAGTAGAACACGCATTTACACAACAAGGCTATCACACGAACATGGTCAAGTTTCATAACAACAAGTATAAGCAAGTTACAAACGACTCAAGGTACTTTCATTTTATATCAAAGTCCTGATTTTTAACCTTAAAGTACTACGTCCGTTAAATTCATTTTAAGTTCCATTTCTTTAAAAAGGTCACCCGACACCGTAGTATAAAATTTGAGTGACTAACATTGTTAAGTAAACCAAAATGCTTTCCTTTGTAAAAATCAAGTAACAACCTTATTTTCCAAACGCTCAAGTTTGCCTAATTTCAATGCTCAAGTTTCTCATTTTAGAAAGAGGTTTCAGCTCATAGTTTTAGTCCTTTAAAACATAATTCTCCTTTAAACGCTTTGAGAAACATATGTCTTATATGTGAGTAGGTTATTCTTGTTTATAATCAATCTTATTAAGCACCATGATCTAGGAAATGTAATATCATTTTGTCTCATCTTAGCTTCTATGCAGATGGAGGTTTCACCGGTTTTAATAATACTTCATTAGTCAATACATTTTCCTTTATTAACGCCGCAGTTGGTTTGTCGATACACATTCCGATTTCAAATCAAGAAAACATTCTTAAGCCGTTATACCTAACTTCCCATAAAGCTAGTATAACTCTTAAGCTTTCAAAACCCAAGTACTATTCATTCTTTCAAACGATTCATAAATCTTTGAAATACTTCAAGTTCTTTATTAACACATATCAAGCCGCTTATTATTCAAATCGCCATCTTTTAGAAACCACAAAGTATTTGCTTATCCACATAAAGTCGTTATAACCGACTTCCCATAAAGCCTTTATAACACTTTATGTTTTGAACCAATCAAATACATTTAGCACACGTGACGCTCACCGCACTACATAGTTCACACATATCATGCTAGAAGAGATAGGAAGAGGTTCACATACCTCGCGACGATTGTCGACTAATAGCAAAACGCCCAAGTACCTTCAAACCGCCGCTACTCCTGCCAAGTGGATCACTCCACACGTAGTACTACCACCTATAGAGGCCACAAAGCGCCTATTAATACCTTTAGATCCCGACGAGAATATTCTACGTAAAATTCAGCAAAGACTCTCCCGCAACAACAGAAATCTCCTCTCTATCGAGGCCGCTACCAAGCCAACCAGGGGTTAACACGCCCGACCGACGTACAATTCTACTACACAAAGAATGCTACACAAGTCTACCGTAATACAATCCTATGTAATTACGCTCGCTTCTTATATAAATTCAGCTTAAGTCGCAAGACATTGCCGTAAGTATTATTCAGCTTAAGTCAAAAGACATTGCCGCACAATTATAATGTTCATTTCTATATATAGTATACTTCAACTATATATTCCTACAACATGTAATTTCCAATTACAAATGTAAGGTCAAGAATGTTTACCTCGATAAGCCCAAAATTATCCGAGTTTAACGCCGCCCGAGCAAGGTTTAGCTCCTACTGAGTGCTCCAACCGCCTCCAAACAACCCTTAGAAGTTCTAACCAACTTCTTAAGTACTTCAAACAACTATGAAGATTTCCTTAGTGGTTTCATGGCTAAAGGAAAGTATAATCGTATTTTCTGGCTTTTATGTTGTAACCTGGGAATACTACAAGGTATTTGGGCCAAGGTATTTGGACATAACAACAATACTTTGGAGAGTATTTCTATACCACAAAAGGGGTATTTATACGAGACAACTAGGCAGTGGGTACCCACTGCAAAACACCACCATGGAGTGGTGGCTCTCGCCAAGGGGGAAAGGGAGGCTAGGACGAGAATTCTCAAGAGGAGGAGAGGGGTTTTCAAGACTTAGGCAATTTGTGGATGAAAGAACTCATCAACTAACGGGTATTTATAGGTCAAGCCAAAGCCAACCAACGGCCAAGATCAATCCATGTGTTAGGCAAGTGTAGGCTAGGATTTACCAAACACAAATATCCTACCTAACCTTGACTTTGTCAAGGCAACAAAACGTACAACCTTGTTCATTTTCGCCCAAATGGACGCTCAAGTCCACCAATGGAGGTGCCTGTGTCGCCTCCCGCTGGTCCAAAATGTTTCGCCTCTAAAAATCCGCAAAAATTATAAATGACATAGCCGGAATTTTCCCAACAAAAGTCGTGGAAACGCTTTCAAAAAACGACTCTAATCGGGTGTTAGGTACAAATTTCAAACTTGCCTAACTTAAGGCTCAAATTTTCACGCACGCCCTCACGCATATACTCAAAAAAATACGGTATAACATTCTCCTTCCTTAGAAACATTCGCCCCGAATGTTCCTTCTCAAGACTGATAACGCTAAAGTTCTTCTAATAAGTTGCCAACGCCACAACCGCCACTTAAACAACATATGCACGCAAATACTTATATCCAAGTCCACGAGAAAACACCTCTAACATCACAAACTTTTGTCACTTTGCCGCGAGGTTCTAGTGTCACCCGACTCCAACAAATGGTACCGATCGCATGCGATTCCCGAGGTCTAAAATATACATCCTTCGTGACCTTCTCCTTTACAAGAAATGATCAGATCTATGCTCGCAATACATGCTCGCTCTACCCTTACTCGTCGCACTTTCTCGAACTCTTGAACTCTTTTAGCATACGCATCACACTTTAGTTTCCAAACTGAGTCACTACCTCCCAACTTGGTCATCCTATTAGCCTCGATCTTCCTTAAGGCTATTCCCGCCTTCACGATCTACTTCTGGTCGAACGATCCACGAACTCATACGAGGTCATCAAAACTGGGCCTAGCACTGGTGACCCTACCACCGCGGGACCACCCGAGCTGACCCCACCTCATTTTCGCGACGGTTGACACTCAACACGCCTCAACCCGACCTCCACACGCTAACTCTCTTGTTCCTCGATCCGAACAACCTTGCTAAATCACATCATGAAAGATACCACTTTCATTTACCCAACCTGCAGACTTATCACACAATATTTTCTAGGCATAACATGCACTCGACAAGGATCACTCAGAATCTTGTACTCAAGACTACTTTACATCTAAGGTCTCAAATCAGAATATTCTAAGGTTCATCATTTTCACCCCCTGTGCTTACCCTTTTTCCCCAACTGTGTTCCTAAATCACATTTTAGCACAAAGCTATCCGAACATAACACTTAACACATTAACATAACATCAAAACATACAAGCCTCTAGATGGTTATGATATACCGGTTACCGCCCACTCTAATCATAAGTCCACCGCAGGCGCATAATCGTAGGGGCGCGAACTCGCCATCGATCCGGCAGTCGCGCTAAGCCGCCGCATTTCCTATAAGCACGCCTTCGTCACATGGCCCTCGACGGCCGCAGTGAAACAAGCACCGCAAAGACGACATTCCTCGATGATGTTTGCCACATCGCACACCGGCGGGACATGAATCCGCTGGCTAGCACTCACGTATACCGCGGAACTAAGCCTCGAGCTCACCAGCCCCAATACCCCGAACGCCCCAAGATCGAGGGGACCACTGCATCGCGGAGGTACATAACTAGATCGGCCGAGGCGGTCCGCCTAAAGTTACCAGGACCATTGCTCGCCCTCGCCTTCGCTGATCTCGGCCATTCCGCCGACCTCTCCGTGCCTCACATCCTAGTGCACGAAGCCAGATGCGGCAATGTCCATGCCCCAAGAGCTACACCCGCATAAGCTCGCTAAGTAATCGCCCAGCCCGTGACGTAGCGTGTACTGTCCTCCATATCCGCTTACTACAGTGGAACATACCGAAGCAATGAGTCGAACTCACATTGTACTTCTAACCGCCCGCCCGCCCCGCCTCAACGCCAAAAACTGGTTTACCCGAGCCCTCTCATCTCGCGAGGCAAGAAATGTGCAAGAAATGCCTCGAGAACTCGCCCCAAATCGCTGGAAGTGCATGCTCTTCCCGGGACAGCCTCACGATCAAAACTACCAATCGCAGATCACGCAATGATGCGAACCCAATACCACCGACCGCTCGAGGCTCGATCACTCACGATCCAGAAGTTGTCGGATAAACTCCCGAGGGTCGCCTCGCCTCGATCCATAGAACACCGAGGCTACAACTCGTAGTCACGTAGCCTCAAACCGCTCGCCGGGTGTACTACGCGCTATCGGGCCGGAATCGCCAGATCCATTTATCTCATATTCGCCACGACTCGCCGAATCGCCATCTCCTTGTACTTATCTCATCGGCCTGTGCCGCGGACCGAGGCTCGTATCAGAAGTCTCAGCAGCCCACCGCCGCGCTTAAACTCGTGCCGGGCGGCGCGAAACCCGCCGCTGGCATCGCTCGTGCATCGACCGCTCGCGCTCGCATTCTCTCAGATCTCACTACAGCCTCTCGATCGCTTTGCCCATTCTGGGCTCAAGGTTTTACGCGAGGCATAACCGTAAAGGAAAGGAATACGCCGAGGGGTCCAATTTATCACACACTCTAAGGCACGATCTCGTAATGAGAAGGATGGAAACTAATCCTAAATGTCCCGCAGCCTCCTCGATTATAGATGGTGCACAACACACCGATAATCAAGACTTACTAGACACGGTTCAGACACTTTCCGAGGACTAATCGCTTCGATATCACTTTTGTCACGACCAACTCGCCCGGATCGTGCCTTACCTCGCACCCTAGTGATACAACATCGAGAAAATCAGCGAAATAAAAACATGAACATGAATTAAGAGAAAAGATAAATAAACAAAGCCAACCAAAAGCTTGCCTTCATCATATATACATAAAAATACCCAACGCTATCCTTTTACAAACCCCGCCCACAACAAAGGCACCTTTAAGATTTTTATACAGCATGACGGACAGGCCCGCCATACCTCGAATGTATAAGAATCTACTGCACTGTGGTAACATACCAAAAGATAAGCCTCAAGGAACGGAGCTTCCAACACGCTAAATGTGATCCTATAAGCGGGGATCGACAATGATGTACCTTTTACTCGCAGATGAACGCACTTCGAGGAGGTCGCATAACAGTACCAAGTATGTGAAATCAGAATATCAGAAATGAAATCATAATAGTCTATAAAGCAGAGACATATATGATAACCAAACTACGCTCACAACATAAGAGCAATATGTCAAGTCGTGACTCACGCCTAAAAGTCATCCTCATGCCCGTGGAACTCCTTCCTCACCGCCAGCCTAGGTACAAATCATGTGATACGATAACGTGTCTCGCCCATCTTATGGACCCAATATAAAAAAGGGTGGAATACATTCTGATGAACCCAGAGTCAAGTGAAATACATTCTATGAACCTGGCCTCAAGTGAAATACATTCCCTGATGAACCGGTCCTCAAGTGAAATACATTCTGATGAACCTGGCCTCAAGTAAAATACATTCCCGGATGAACCTAATCAAGTAAACACATTCCTGATGAACCCAGAGTCGAGTGAAATACATTCCTGATTAACCAGAATCGTTGATATACATTCCTGATGACCCAGAGTCAAGTGATATACATTCCTGATGAACCTGTAGTCGAGTAGAACACAAGATTTACACAACAAGGCTATCACACGTAACATGGTCAAGTTTCATAACAACAAGTATAAGCAAGTTACACACGACTCAAGGTACTTTCATTTTATATCAAAGTCCCATTTTTAACCTTAAAGTACTACGTCCGTTAAATTCCTTTTAAGATCCATTTCTTTTAAAAAGGTCACCCGATACCTGTAGTATAAAATTTGATTGACTAACATTGTTAAGTACACCAAAATGCTTTCCTTTGTAAAAATCAAGTAACAACCTTATTTTCCAAACGCTCAAGTTTGCCTAATTTCAATGCTCAAGTTTCTCATTTTAGAAAGAGGTTTCAGAGCTCATAGTTTTAGTCCTTTAAAACATAATTCTCCTTTAAACGCTTGAGAAACATATGTCTTATATGTGAGTAGGTTATTCTTGTTTATAATCAATCTTATTAAGCAAACATGATCTAGGAAATGTAATATCATTTTGTCTCATCTTAGCTTCTATGCAGATTGAGGTTTCTACCGTTTTAATAATACTTCATTAGTCAATACATTTTCCTTTTATTAACGCCGCAGTTGGTTTGTCGATACACATTCTGATTTCCAAATCAAGAAACATTCTTAAGCCGTTATACCTAACTTCCCATAAAGCTAGTATAACTCTTAAGCTTTCAAAACCCAAGTACTATTCATTCTTTCAAACGATTCATAAATCTTTTGAAATACTTCAAGTTCTTTATTAACACATATCAAGCCGCTATTATTCAAATCGCTTACCTTTAGAAACCACAAAGTATTTGCTTATCCACATAAAGTCGTTATAACCGACTTCCCATAAAGCCTTTATAACACTTTATGTTTTGAACCAATCAAATACATTTAGCACACGTACGCTCATCGCACTACATAGTTCACACATATCACGCTAGAAGAGATAGGAAGAGGTTCACATACCTCGCGACGATTGTCGACTAATAGCAAAACGCCCAAGTACCTCAAACCGCCGGCTACTCCTAAGCCAAGTGGATCACTCCACACGTAGTACTACCACCTATAGAGGCCACAAAGCGCCTATTAATACCTTTAGATCCCGACGAGAATATTCTACGTAAAATTCGGCAAGACTCTCCCGCAACAACAGAAATCTCCTCCTCTATCGAGGCCGCTACCAAGCCAACCAGTGGGGTTAACACGCCCGACCGACGTACAATTCTACTACACAAAGAATGCTACACAAGTCATCAGAATACAATCCTATGTAATTACGCTCGCTTCTCTTATATAAATTCGTGCTTAAGTCGCAAGACATCGCTGTAAGTATTATTCAGCTTAAGTCAAAAGACATTGCCGCACAATTATAATGTTCAGTTCTATATATAGTATACTTCAACTATATATTCCTACAACATGTAATTTCCAATTACAAATGTAGGTCAAGAATGTTTACCTCGATAAGCCCAAAATTATCCGAAGTTTAATGTCGCTCCCGAGCAAGGTTTAGCTCCTACTGAGTGCTCCAACTGGCCTCCAAACAACCCTTAGAAGTTCTAACCAACTTCTCTTAAGTACTTCAAACAACTATGAAGATTTCCTTAGGTTTCGCTTAGTGGCTAAAGGAAAGTATAATCGTATTTTCTGGCTTTTATGTTGTAACTCGGGAATACTACAAGGTATTTGGGCTAAGGTATTTGGACATAACAACAATACTTTGGAGAGTATTTCTATACCACAAAGGGGTATTTATACGAGACAACTAGGCTAGTGGGGTACCCCACGGCAAAACACCACCAAGGGAGGGGGTGGCTCTCGCCAAGGGGAAAGGGAGGGCTAGGACGAGAATTCTCAAGAGAGGGAGAGGGGTTTTCAAGACTTAGGCAATTTGTGGATGAAAGAACTCATCAACTAATGGGGTATTTATAGGTCAAGCCAAAGCCAACCAATGGCCAAGATCAATCCATGTGTTAGGCAAGTGTAGGGCTAGGATTTACCAAACACAAATATCCTACCTAACCTTGACTTTTTCAAGGCAACAAAACGCGCTAACCTTGTTCATTTTCGCCCAAATGGACGCTCGTTCACCAAATGGGAGGGTGCCAGTGTCGCCTCCCGCTGGTCCAAAATGTTTCGCCTCTCTAAAAATCCGCAAAATTATAAATGACATAGCCGAATTTTCCCAACAAAAGTCAGAAACGCTTTAAAAACGACTCTAATTGGGTGTCAGGTACAAATTTCGAAACTTGCCTAACTTAAGGCTCAAATTTTCTACGACGCCCTCACGTACATACTCAAAAATACGGTATAACATCAAGATAGCCTCAAATGCTCGCATGCTCCTCGCCTGAGCGAGAATAAACCAAGATATCATCAATGAACGATTACAAATGTGTCCAAAATGGTTTGAACACTCGGTTCATCAAATCCATGAATACCGAGCATCGTCAACCCAAAAGACATGACCGAACTCATAATGCCCGCATCGGTCCGAATGCAATCCTAGGGACATCCACCTCTCTCGACACGAACTCGATGATAGCCCGATCGCAGATCAATCTTGGAGAAACATCTCGCGCCGCAATCGTCGAACAAATCATCAATCCCGGAAGGGTATCTGTTTAATGGTCACCTTGTTCACCGTCAGAGTCAACACACGCGCAGCTGCCCCGCCCTTCTTCTTCACGAACAATACCGCGCTTCAGGAGAAACACTAGGTCCGATAAAACCCTTCTCCAAAGAAATCTCTCACCGGTCCTTCACTCTCTCAACTCGGTGCCATTCTCGTATGGCGGAATGGAAATAGGCCGCAGTGTCCGCAACACATCTATACAAAACTCGATCTCCTCTCGTGAGGATACCCGGAGGTCGCCCTGAAACACGCCCGGGAATTCTCTCGACCACCGAATCGATCAAAATCTGGTACCGCAGCCTTCAGATCAAACACCCAACGAGATGGTAGATATACCCTTCGCACTATCTTCCTAGCCTCGAGGTAGGAAATAAACCTACCTCGCGATACCGCGCTCCTTCCCACTCAACAACCGGCTCAGAAATCGAACTGCATTACTCTCTCTGCAGCTACATTGGCGAGCAAGAAGCCAATCCATCCCCATGATCACGTCGAAGTCAATCTTCTCCAACTCTATCAAGTCGGCTGGTCCGACGATCGTAAATGGTCACAGACAAGCTCTATATACCCGCCGAGCTACCACCGAATCACCCATCGCGTAGCTACCTCGAAGTGTCATGGACTCGTGCTCTATCCCTATCCTACTAGAAACAAGGGGAGATATAGACAGAGTAACCCGGATCTATCAAAGCATACACATCAAACCCGTGAATCGATAAGGTACGGACGACATCGTGAGGCCTCACGATCTGTCGCTGGACAAAGCATAAATGCGTTCTCGAGGACCGCTAGAATCGACCCGCGCCACGACCTTCGCCACCCGCTGGTCTACGAGTACCGCCCTCCGGCGAGTAATCGCTTGGGATGAAGAAGCGCAATGCACTCGAGATCGGGCCCATTACTACCGCCGCCCGGTCGGACAAACTCGCGAAATGACCTGCTGGCCACAAGTATAGCAGCTCCTGAGTCTGCCTCGAATGGTATCTATTACAACGGCACACCGAGCAGACTCGAACAGTTAGCACCGCTACTCGAAATCAAGTCCCGCCCCGACTCGACCGCTCGTTGTACCAAATGAGGTAGGAGCGCTCACGCGGCCGTGGTGCAACCGACTTCACGATGCCGCCACCCCGAGAACCACCAAAAGAACCGCCATTCGCCTTCTCGCCATCGATATCGCTTTCTACCCGGCCGGTCTCTACGCCTCCTCGCATCCTAGTGCATGAGCTGCATACGGGTTATGTCCATGCTCGGCCAGGACACACCCGCACAAGACTTCGCCATGTAATCATCTAGCCCGCCGACATAGCGATGCACCCCGGTCCATATCGCTACAAGCAGTGGACATATCGAGCCAAAGAATCAAACTCGACATTGTACTCCTCACCGGGCCCTCCGCCTCAAAGAATAAGAATCTATCACTCGTGCCTCTCATCTGCGGAGGCAAGAAGTGTGTGAGAAAAGCCTCCGAAAACTCATGTCTTATTGCTGGAGGTGCATGCTCTCCCCGGGAAAGCTCCCATGAATCAAGCCAATCGACTGCGGTATCACGCAGCCGATGCGAACCGAATGTCACAGACTGCCTTCAAGCCTTGATCACCCGTGACGATCTCTTCGCACTGACGGATGAACTCGCGATCATCCTCCCGCCTCGACCAAAACTCGCGGGCTACAACTAAGAAATCCCGTAGTCTCAAACTATTCGCCTCGGGTGCACCACGGTGCGATCGAGCTGAGCCGGAATCGAACCGCCAGATTCAATTTATCTCGTATTCGCCACAACTTCAGCCAAAAGCCGGGCCATCTCTTGTACCATAACCTCCGCCACAGTGCCGGGACAGTGAGGCGTGGGTATTGTGGTCTCGCTGGGCCGGCGGCGCCAGAACTCACCGCCTTCGTATAGATCGGGCCCGAGCCCTCGTGACTGGTGTCTCGCTAGCCTCCTCCGCTGCCTTGCTCTCGCCCGGTTGCCTTACATGGAGGCATAATCAGCATAGAAAGGAATACGTTAGAGGTCCAACCTATAACATGCCTCTAAAGCACGATCTCGTAATGAGAATAATGGAAACCAATCCTAAATATCCTATAGCCTCGACATTGGTGCGGTGCAACACACCGATAATCAAGCACTTACTAGATACGGCCTGTAGACACTTTCCGAGGATTAATCGCTCGATACCACTTTTTGTCACGACTGCCCGGCCCGTGATCGTGCCTTACCGGGCACCTAAGTAGTCATACATCGAGTAACTGGAATGTAAAACAAGACAGAAACAGCTTATAAAATAGACACGCTTTATATGAGAAAACGCCGCTTTCGATATATAAATAAACATGGTTCAAAGAGCTATATCCCAAACTGCATAACACTACGCACTCTAAGGAAAATATACAACTATGGCGGTGGCCCCGCCATACCCGATTGCATAAAACTATCTACAACAGGAGATCATACCTAAAAGTAGAGCCTCGAGAAGATGGAGCTCCCGACACCAACGCAAAAGATCCTAAGGATGCGGATCTAGCACTGCTTGCCTTTACTGCGCAGATTAACGCAGCCAAGGAGGTCAAGATAACAGTACCAAGTATGTGAAACTATAAAGTACTTAAATGGAATCAAAGTATTTAAAACCTTTTCACAAATACACCGCTCAATTGCACATAGTACACATCACAAACAAAGAGTAATAGGAAAATCAGAATAGTCTATTCTAGGCCGCGAATGATCGGGCAAGGCTAATCGCCCATAGTATCATTCTGCGTGCCTAGTCCGACTTCCGCACCGCATAGTCACACACGCACTGCACGAGGTATTCTCGCGACGGGGCAGCCAACCCCGGATCCGCCTAGGCTCCCGCAGCCGCATAGCCTCAAAAGACCGCGTAGTCTCAACAGACGCATAGAATCCCCGCATCGGGCTAAACACCCGAATGATCAATCCCGAGCATATCGCTGCCCGCATAGTCTCAGACCGCATAGCCGTAGACCAAGATCAAGCGCGGCAAGCCCTGTGATAATGATCGGGTAGGTGATACAATAACGACAACGGACTTACCGTTAGCAACGTAAGCACAAAGAATGACCCTTTACACAAGATTTCAAGACACTAACCTGCAGCATCATAATATGTCTACTTATCAAACAAATCTTACTACACTTAATGTAAATCAATATAAGGCTTTATAAACAAACAAGTAAATAGCCTTTTTATCCTTCTTAAGTTGTTATACCTAACTTCCCATAAAGCTAGTATAACTCTTAAGCTTTTGTTTTAAAACCAAATATTTATCTTCTGTTAAAAAAATGATTCAAAGTTCTTTGAAATGCATCGATTCTTATTATTCGTGCTTAAGTCAAAAGACATTGCCGTAGTTATTATTCAGCTTAAGTCAAACGACATTGCCGTAGTTATTATTCGGTTAACACATGTACGCCTACCGCACTATATATATGTGTTAAAAATATCATGCTTAGGAAGAATCACATACCTTCTCGTGAAAACCTCCGCCAAGTCAATATGCCACGTGAGAATCAAATTTATAATAGTCACTGGCATATCTATCAAAGTCTAGACTACTCAAAAGTCATTATAAACAGAGGGTTCACAATTCTACGGAAAGTCGGGCAGCACAACCCTACCCATGAGCTATATAAGTCTCATCAGAAAATCAATTTTCATGAGTACAGTTCAATTCTATTCCGTAATATTCTTCTAAGTATTTAATACTTATTCTTATACTACTACGATGTATTCTCTAATTCAAAAGAGGGTTAGGATTAGTTACCTCAGTAAGCCCAATAATATCCTAGATAAAGTCGCACCGAGCAAGGTTTAGCTCCTAAGTTGTACGCTCCAGAGTCTAAGAAACCTTAGAAGTTCTTCACAACTTCTACAAAGGACTAAGGGATTTGGGCTAGGTATTTTGGGCATTATAACAATACTAGAAGACAACTTTTCTACCAAGGGAGGGTAGATTTCGGCAGGCTAGGGGTAGGCCTCGCCAAGCTCACTAAAAAGGGGGTGTTGGACGAAAAGGCTACAAGTGGAGCGAGGATTTTCAAGACTTGAAAGGAATTTGTGGATGAAGAACTCTTCATCTTAAGGGTATTTATAGCTCAAGCCATGGCCAACCAATGGCCAAGATGAAGACAAGTGCAAGGCAAGTGTAGGGTGAAGATTTACTACACACAAATATCCTACCAACTCCTTGACTTTGTGCAAGGCACAAAAAACGTGCCAAGCTTAGCCAATTCGTCCAAATGGACGTTTAAGTCCACCAATTGGAGGTGACAAGTGTTGCCCTCCCGCTGGTCCAAAATGTTTCGCTCTCGGAAAAATCCGCAAAAATACTAAATGACATAGCCGGAATTTTCCCTACGAAAGCTGTGGAAACGTTTCGTCGGAAAACGATTCTTTTAGCGAGTTGTGTACAATTTTCGAACTTGGCCTAACTTTAAGGCTAAACTTTTGTACGTACGTCCTCACATACATACTCCGGAAATACGGGGTATAACACATATGTGGGATTGGACTCATGTACAGTGTAGTGTCTTTTTATTTTGTATATTATATGGCAGCCTTGTCGGCTTTGCCCTTGCACGTATGTTGGTTTTAAAAAAAGAGGTGTTATTTAAATTCGCAGCTTTACTTATGTTGTTAAGGTAGAAGGGTGCCTGTGTAGGCACAAGTCACTGCCCGGTTCGGGCGTGACAGAGTGGTATCGAGCGATCGATCCTCGGAATGTTTACGCACCGAATCTAGTAGAGTCTTGATTATCCGGTGTGTTGCGCGCCACATCCATAAACAGGAGGCTACAGACATTTAGGAGTTGGTTTCTATTCTTCTCACTCGAGATCGTGCCATAGAAATGTTAGTAAGATAATTCCTCTCGACGTATTTTTGTGTTCAAATGGCTATGCCTCGAGGAGAACAATGCCTGAAGGGCAAAGGAGTAGCAGAGCTACCAAATGACTCAGAGAGTTCATAGGGCTTATGCCTAGGTATACCGGATGTTGTGCCGCAATGCGAGTTCTTCTGCGCCAGTTTTGAGGCCCCAAAGACTGTGAGCCTCCAGCTCGCCAGGAGAAGACTATAGGCCGTGAGGAAGCGGCTATGTTATTGAACAAGATAGAGGTGCTACGGTTTCATCGCCAGGAGGTTATTCGCCGCATGCACAGGTGTACAGTGGGGTAGAGGGCCAACGCGAGATCGGCGTAAGAGAGCTGACCTGGGTTGGTTATCCCGTGAGTGTTTGGACGAGCATTTCGAATGAGTAAGATATTCTTCCCAGCCTACCCAGTACATACCCCCGCAGCTCACATGTTACACCCCGTAAGTCCAGGACATTTAAAAGAGAATGTACGTAAGGAATCAAGACTTGGAAATTGGTACGAAAGGAAGAATTGTTTTTCCGACGGAAAATCTTCCGAACGTCGGAAAGGAAAAATGTTTGTTGTTGAGAATTGAATTCTCAAAATGCATTATTTGAAGAGTATGGAACTTATTAACATTATGGAAATTTATTTTTACGGATTTGGTCATGTGGGGCCCACCCGAGGAATTTTACATTTTGTGGGGCCCACGAGGGTTACGGAATTTTATGGACGAATGAGAGGGCAACACGTGGCACCCCCACATATGGTCTTGGACGTTTATAGTAAGGGTAAAAGGGTCATTGACCATCAAGGAAGATAAGTCTTCAAAGCTTGAGATTGTTGACCAAGTCAACTTGTCCACTTGGCTATTATCCAAGTGTCTTTCATCCTAGCCACTCAAGTGTTGCAATCTTGACCCTCCATTGTGTTTTATATACCCAACTAGTAGCAAGACAAAGTCTTCCAACACTTAGAGAAAAATCACACATTGTTGTTCTTCACTAGTAGCTCTCGGGTTCACCCTCAAGTCCACACAAAAAAATTTATAGTTTTGATCCATTATTCACAAGACTTAAACCCAATGTCCCTAAGGGTATTGTAAGGATATCTCAATAGAAAGATTTTGGAAAAACGACGTTTTCACGTTAGTCGCAAGGCGAAAACCTAAGTCGTTTTCACAAGTTTGGATTGGAAATTGAAGAGAAGTTGGTTGTGAACTTCTAGGGGCTTCAAATAGAGGATTGGAGCGTAAAGGAAAGGAGCTAAGAATTGCTAAGGAGCGACTTTGAATCTTGGAATTTTTAAGGGCTTGTAAAGGTATAAATTTTGTCGTTTTAGCAATTAAGGTTTACTTATTGTTGTAGCTATGGATATTAGCAAGCATGAGTTATATATTATGTAGTTGGATAAGTGTATGGCTATCGAACCCTAATCCGAAAACTATCATGTTTAGCCTTAAGATTACAATTCAAGTTGATTATTAGTTTAAGTCGTCGCATGTTGTATAAGAAGGAAATTGTAGTTGTTGAAGTTGTTTATGACTATATAACATGTTAGACCTTAGAACTTGGAATTGGAAAAGTATTGGAAAAGACTTTGAATTGTTGGTTATGTTGTTGGCCGAGAATGGCTTGGATTTTAAACTACTTGGTATTAATTGTGGGGCGGAATTTTACACGTATTGTAAGGCGTGTAATCCCCTTTGTTTGGTTGTTGTTTTGAGCCTTAAATGTGGCATGTTAGTTATTGTATTCGTCCTTGAAAAAGGTGGCAAAGTATGTAGAAACAAAGGAGGTGCTGCCCGATTTTCCGTAGAATAAGAGACCGTATACTTAGTATTATTCTACGTTAGAAACTAGAAATTGATAGTCATGTTGTGACCTTTATAGGTTGACAATTCTCGTGAGCGATTCGGCTTATCTTGTGGATTTTAGCCGAAAAAGTATGTGAACTATCTCCTCTTCTAGCATGATTCCTTAAGATAAAGAAAGTATGTCCTACTCCTTAAATGATCCATTCCTTGGTTGAAATTGGATTGCCTAAAATAGAATTTGTTCTATGTACTCCCTTGATTGTACTTTGATGTTTAAATTGTAAGTTGTATAATCCATTTCCTTAGTGAAGTTTGGATTCTTAAAAGTGAAAGTATTTTACTTAAAGTACATAGAGTCTTGAAAAGGAAGTGGTTTCCAAATCTTTTGGCTAGTGCCTTAGTTCCAAAACCTAAGAGTCGTTATAATGACTTTAGGGGAGTCAAAGGAGTGATTTACTTAATTGATTTAAAAGAGGAGAAATGACATGATTTAAAGAGATGTAACTTGTTTTAAAGGTGTGAGTTACTTGGGATTTAAAAGTATAAGCTACTTGATTTATATAGATTTAGAGACTTGAAGTATTTTGAAAGTTAAGAAACTGGATTTGAAAGTTTGTGATACTTGGTCTTAAGTATAAGTCTATTGGTTATAAAAGGAATGGATATGTCTAAAACCATAAAGGGTTATAACGGCTTTATGGGAAGTTGGTTATAACGGCTTTATGGAAGGTTAAGAAAGTTGTCTATTTTTATTTAATGGGTATAATGTCTCGACCCGACCCCTGGCCCGTGACTGGTGTCTTACCCGGGCACCCAAGTAGACATACATCAGAGTAACCAGCGGAATATAAAACAAGACATGAAATAATATGAAGTGAGAAACAGTTTATCTGAGAAGAGCTACCAGTCGGCATATATATATAAAAACTTGAACAGTTACAACCCTTCTACAAACCCTGCCCACAATAGTACTACAGACCTCTAAGAATGTTATAACAACAATGGCGGGACAGGGCCCCGCCATACCCCTGAATGTAAGTACCTACAACGACAGGGGACTATACCAAAGATAAGCCTCCGGAGACACGGAGCTTCCCAAAACGCTGAATCGTGACCCTATGGCGAGGATCAACAATCGCGTGTACCTACCGCGCATGAACGCAGCCGGGCGAGGTCGATAACAGTACCAAGTATGTGAAATCAAAATATCAGAATGAAATCATAATAGTCTATATAAAATGTAAGACATATATGATAACAATTCCGATAGACAACATGTAGCAACATGTCAAGTCGTGACTCACGCTGAAGTCATCACTCAATATAACCATGGGTCTCATGCCCACAATATCAATCATGCGGTGGAATTCCTTCCTCACCGCGATCCATGATATAAAAGCACCAAGGAATACACATGAACACCAGTCCCACCTGCGGTCAAAATAAAACCGCACGGGGTAAATACGAAGGCATAGCCGACTACTAAAACCTACAAGACAAACAATGCTATAAAATCAGATCACGAGGTCTTTCTAGATCGCGCCACATGATCGGCGCCGCCACCGCCTCGTGATCAATGTGCGCGTCTAATCTCGAATCCGCGATCGCATAGGCCACCTAGGCCCGCGTGAGGTATTCCCGCGTCGAGGTAGCTACTCTCGGCATCGCCCCGACTCGTAGTCTGCATGGCCACATAGACGCGTGAGGTATTCCTCGCACACTAACACGAACTCGTAGTTCGCATAGGTCCCCTGGACCCGCATGAGACATCCCTCGCATCGGGGGGCAACTTAACCCCCGGTATAACATGTCAAGAGGTGAGTGGTACAATACTAACATAACGGCTTATCGTTAAACAACATAAGCACAACAAGGGAACCCCATTTACACAAACGTTACAAGATACTAACACACGTAGCATCATAACATGTTTACTTATCAAACCAACAAGAAAGTATTACAAGGCTATCACAAACCAACATAGTCAAGTTATTCACACAAGGTACTTTCTATTTTATGTTAACAAGTTCGGGTTTTTATCCCCAAAGTACTTCATATATTAACTATTTAAAAAGATTTGTTTCTTTCACAAAAAGTCACACGATACCCGTAGTATCAAAATAGAGTGACTATCTTTTAAAGTAAACCAAAGCAATTTCCCTACCTTCTTTTTGAACCAACTTAAGACAAAAGCATGCCTTCCTTTTTAAATGAAAACACTTCAATTTTTCAAGTCTTTATCTTTTATAAAACAAGTCCTTACTTTGAAATTTTAAGAAAATCAAAACTTGTTTATTAATGATCTTATTAAAGCAGCCATGATCTAGGAAATGTAATACAATTTTGTCTTATCTTAACTTCTATGCAGATGGAGGTTTCTACTGGTTTTAATAATAATTAATTAGTCAATACATTTTCCTTTATTAGCGCTGCAGTGGTTTGTTCGATGTTCTTTCCCCTTTCCGAAATCAATACAAGGCTTACATAAACAATTAAGTAAACCGTTCCTTTTATCTCTCTTAAGTCGTTACACCTAACTTCCCATAAAGCTAGTATAACTCTTAAGCTTTTAAAACCAAGTATCACTCTTCTTTCAAAAACGATTCATAACTCTTTTGAAATACTTCAAGATTCTTATTATTTAAAACTCAAGTCAAAAGACATCGAAGTAAAACCACGTTCAGTTAACACACGTCGCTCATCAGACTATATATATTCTTTTAAAATATCATGCTCAAAAGGATAGGAAGAATCACATACCTCCTCGGCGAAATCCACCTGCCAAGTCGAATATGTCGCGCGCAGAGTATCAACCTCGATAAGCCCAAAATTATCCAAGTTTTAATGTCGATCCTGAGCAACGTTTAGCTCCTACTCCGTGCGCTCCAACCCGCTCCAAGAAACCCTTATACGATACTAACCAACTCCTCTTTAAGAACCAACCTAAACAAGTGAAGAACACTATGGTTCTTGTCCTCACAACTCTCGCCAAGGTGAGGCTTTAGGGGCTGGTGTGAAATCTTTTCTAACTTTTGGTTAACAATCTTCCTAATACACTAAGGAAGAACACTTAAGAGTTTAGGAATTTGGACAAAGTTTGGTTAAGGGAGAGGGTGTTTGGACGAAGGCTTTCAAGGAAGGGAGGGAAGTTTGGACGAACTTCAACTAAAGGGGAGAGGATTTTGAGACTTGGAAATTGTTCAAGTGATGAAGAAGTATTGATATCAAGGGGGGGTATTTATAGAACACTCAAGGGTCAAGATTCAAGCAAATGGATGGTGTAGATTAGGACATGTGCTACCTTATCTATCTACTACATAAATATCTTCAAGACTTTGACCAAACATTTTTGGCCTTTAAAACACAAAAAACGTGCCAAACATTTCCCCACCTAAACCGTCCACTTGAGTGTGACACATGTCGCCCTCTCATTGGTCCAAAATATTCATTTTCCGAAAATATCTGTAATGCCAAAAATCCGAAAATAAAGTGGGCCTCACAAAACCGTAAATTCTCTCGTGGGCCCCACGTGACCAATTCCGGAAATTAAAATTTCAATATTTCTAAAATATTCCAAAAAGTCCGAATACCAAATCTGGGAATCAAATTCCATTAACGAACCTTTTACTTCACAAAACCGAAACTTTTCCGAAAAATCACATCTTTCTTCCTTTCCAAAATTACTGTCGTATTCTCGTACGTACGTCCTCACATACATACTCTGGAACTACGGGGTGTAACACATAAGTTGCCTAGATTGTGAAAATTTGAATTTACTTGATTTCAAGCTTTGAAATGAGTTTTCTAAAAGTGTAGTAACTTACTTTGAAAAATAGACACACCTCGATACTACGGGTGTTAGTATCTTGGTGTTTTACATTAAAAGGAGTCTTTTGAAAAGAATGTACGTACGTAGTACTTTGGCTTGTTTAATTGAGAATTATTCTATGTGTGCCTTGATAAGTACTTTGGCTTGTTTAATTGAGAATTGCCTATGTGTGCTGGTGATAGCTTTTGAGTGCAAGTATTATGTTTTATTATGTTGTCGCGACTCTCGGTTGGAGAAGGTCATCTTGTCAGAAGTTTACTTGGACGCATCGGTGTTGTGGGATTCCACGTATGCTTCCATTATTTGTGTTACTCAGCGACATGCTTATACGATGCGATTCCGGCACGTGACCGAGGCGGGTTAGATTCGGATTTGTGTTACCCTATGGTCATGCTTATACGATGTGGGATTCCGGGGCATGCGACCACGTGGGATATTTTTATGGATTAGCCCTCCATGAGATTTAGTGACGCAGGTTGGATCTGGTAGTTAGCTTTCGTACATGCCCCGCTCAGTTGATGCGCATGGATCCGTAGTTGGCTCGTACTTGCCCCCGGTGCTATTGCACGCTTTGGTACCAGACTCGGTAGATAGCTTGCGCACTTGCCCTGGCCATATCTCGTGACGGCTTGGATCTGTAGTTAGCTGTGACATGCCCCGTCGATTGATGACGCAGGCTGGATCTGGGAGTTGGCTTTCGTACTTTCCCCCCGCTTTATTATACGAGTTGATCTCGTAGTTAGCTGCACTTGCCCCGCGATTGATGACGCAGATGGATCTCGTAGTTGGCTTTAAATGCTTGCCCGTCAGTGCTATATTACGCTTTGGTACGATAGACTCAGAGATAGCTTGCGCACTTGCCCGATCATATCTCGTGACGACAGTTGGATCGTAGTTAGCTTTAAGACTTGCCGTCGATTGATGATGCAGTTGGATCCGTAGTTGGCTTCATTTGCCCCATCGGTTTATGATCTGAGTTGGATCTCGTGGTTCGTTTTCCTACTTGCCCGCATGCTTTGTCACGACTGCCGGGGCCGTGATCGTGCCTTACCCGCACCCAAGTAGTCATACATCGAGAAATCAATGAAAATAAAACTACCAAAATATGAAACAGATAAATAAGACACGCTGAAAAGTTGCCTTCGGCATATATGTATATAAGTACCCCAAAATGAGCGATTACATCCCAACCTTACAACAGTCTACAGCACTTAAGAGTTTAAAACAACAATGGAGGAGGGGCCCCGCCATACCCCGAATACAAATATCTACAACGACAGGACCATACCAAAATGCTAAGCTCCGAGAAACGGAGCTTTCCCAATGAAACGGTGATCCTAAGAACGGGGATCAGTAGGAGTACGCTTTACTGCGGCGTGAACGCAGCCGAATGAGTCGATAACAGTACCAAGTATGTGAAATCGAAATATCATAAATGAAATCATAGTAGTCTATATAAAGCGAGAGACATGTATGATAACCAAAACTACGATTCAAGAAATAAATAAATATGTCAAGTCGTGGACTCACGCCTCAAAGTCATCATAAAACCGTGCGGGATAAATGCGAGGGCATAGCCGACTACTAAAACCCCGAGACAACAAGGTCGTAAATCAGCAGAGATCTGCCTGACCGTCACATGATCAAAGCTGGCCACTCGCCCGCAGTATCTAATGCGCGCGTCTAGCCCTGGAACTTTCCGTAGCTCCGCATGGGCCACTCCAATGGCCCGCATGAGGTATTCCCTGCATCGAGGGTAGCTACTCCGTCACGGACTCGTCGTCCGCGTGGCCACAAAGACCGCATGACCACAAGGGCCGCATACTAACTCGAACTCCGTAGCTCCGCATAGGCCATACAGACTGCATAAGGTATTCTCGAATCATAGGTCACTAGACCGCTGAGTCTACCCGCATCGGAGGCGCTTAACCCCTAATCACGAGTGATATAATATCAACATGACAGCTTTATCGTTAAACAACCTAAGCACAATAAGGGAAATACCCTCTATACAAACATCACATGATACTAACTCACGTAGCATCCTAACACTTTTACTTATAAAGTCAACAAGTAAGTATTACAAGACTTTCACAAATCAATACACTCAAGTTATTCACACAAGGTACTTTCTACATTATGCTAACAAGTTCGGGTTTTAGCCCCAAAGTACTTTATGTATTACTCTTTTAAAAGATCCGTTTCTTTCACAAAAGTCACACAATACGTAGTATAAAAATAAAGTGATTATCTTTTGAAGTAAATCAACACATTTCTCTTTGAAAAATCAAGTAACAACATTCTTTTCCCAACGCTTAAGTTTGCTAATTTCAATTACTCAAGTTTCTCATTTTCGAAAGGTTTCGTAGTTCATAGCTTTAATCCTTTAAAACAATTTGAGAAACATATACCCTAAGTGTGAGTAGATTATTATTATTCGTTACAATCTTATTACAGCGGCCATGATCTAGTAAATGTAATATCATTTTGTCTCATCTTAGCTCCTATGCAGATGGAAGTTTCTACTGGTTTTAATAATACTTTATTAGTCAAAATAATTCCCTTTATTAGCGCTGATGTGGTTTGTTCGACATTTATTCTGATCGGTAAAACATCATTCCTTTTGAAAACCAAAAATACTATTTACTCACGAATGAGGTTTCACACTTTTAACAAAATTCATATTAGTATAATAAGTCAAGTCTCTTATTTCCTTAAATCAATAAATCGTTCTTTTATCACTCCTGCCGTTATACCTAACTTCCCATAAAGCTAGTATAACTCTTAAGCTTTTAAAACCAAGTGTTACTCTTCTTTAAAAAAGGTTTCTTAATTCTTTTGAACTACTTCATTTTCTTTTATTCGAGCTTAAGTCAAGACATTGCCGTAATTATTATTCGGGCTTAAGTCCAAGACATTGCCGTAATTATTATTCAGCTTAAGTCCAAGACATTGCCGTAATTATTATTCGGTTAACACACGACGTCTACCGCATACTATATACATATTTATTTAAAATATCATGCTCGAGTATAGGAAGAATCATATACCTTCTGAAATCCGCCAAGTTGAATATATGTCGCGCAGAATCGACCTATAACAATCAAATCGTCTATCAACGTCCAGTATCTTGTATAAAGCTTTAAGCGGAGGGTTCGTTATTCTATGGACATTTGGGCAGCACCCTACCCGTGAGCTACTCAAGTCTCATCGTGAAAACAGTCTATGTAAATGCGGTTCTATTATTCATCTTTTAAACCCTTCTCGTGATATGATTCAATTCTATTCTTTAATATCCTTCTAAGTATTTAATACTTACTCCTATACTTCTACGATATATATTCTAATTACAAAAGGAGGATAAGGTTATTTACCTCAGTAAGCCCAATAATATCCTAGATAAAAGTCGCGCTGAGCAAGGTTTAGCTCTAAGTTGTGCGCTCAGAGCTCGAAAACCTTAGAAGTTCTTCACAACTTCTACTAAGGACTAAGGGATTTGGGCTAGGGTAATTTGGGCATTATAACAATACTAGAAGGCAACTTTTCTACCAAGGGAGGGGGGGGGGTAATGTGTTATACCCCGTATTTCCAGAGTATGTACGTAAGGGAATACGTACGTACAAAAGTTTAGCCTTAAAGATAGGCCAAGTTCGAAATTTGTACACAACTCGCTAAAAGAATCGTTTCCGTGAAAGCGTTTCCACGACTTTAAGAAAATTCGGCTATGTCATTGAGTATTTTTGCGGATTTTTCCGAGAGACGAAACATTTTGGACCAGCGGGAGGCGCACTTGTCACCCTCCAATTGAGTGGACTTGACACGGCAATAGGGCCGATTGGGTTGGCTTCTTTTGTCTTGGAGTTGGTAGGATATTTTGTGTGCAAGTTGGCCAAGGACACTTGCCTAAATCCTCACCCTACACTTGCCTTGCACTTGTCTTAATCTTGGCCATTGGTTGGCCACTTCTTGACCTATAAATACCCCCCTTAAGATGAAGAGTTCTTCATCCACAAATCTTCAAGTCTTGAAAAATCCTCCCCTCTCCCTTTGTGAGCTTTTCGTCCAACACCCCTTCCCTCCCTTGTGAGTTTGGCGAGGCCTAACCCCTAGCCTAGCCGAAATCTACCCCCTCCCTTGGTAGAAAAGTTGTCTTCTAGTATCGTTATAATGCCCAAAATACCTAGCCCAAATCCATAGTCTTTGGTAGAAGTTGTGAAGAACTTCTAAGGTTTCTTGGAGCTCTAGGCGTACAACTTCGGAGCGAAACCGTGCTCAGGCGCCACTTCAGCTAGGATACTATTGGGCTTACCGAGGTAATAATCCTAACCTCTTTTGAATTAGAGAATACTTCTTGTTGTAGTATTAGAACAAGTATTAGATACTTGAAGAATATCACGAAAAGAATTGAACAATTACCACGATGAAGGTTTTAAAGAAGAATAATCACACTGTACTCACATAGGACTGTTTTCCTGATGAACTTACATAGCTCACCGTAGGGTTGTCTTTGCCCGACTTCAGAATTATGAACCCTCTGTTTAGAATGACTCTCGAGTAGTCTTTGATGGATATCTGCGACTATTATAGGTGACTCTCTGCCTTGACATATTCAACTTGGCGGTGGTTTTATTTGAGAAGGTATGTGATTCTTCCTAAAGCATGATATTTTACAATATATAGTGCGGTAGGCGTACGTGTGTTAAGCGAATAATACTTATGGCAATGCCTCACTTAAGCTTTGAATAATACTTATGCGATGCCTCTGCTTAAGCACGAATAACAAAGAATCAAAACATTTTCAAAAGAATCTTGAATCACTTTTAATGGAAGATAAATACTTAGTTTTAAAACAAAGCTTAAGAGTTATACTAGCTTTATGGGAAGTTAGGTATAACAACTTAAGAAAGATAAAAGGAACTGTTTACTTGTTTGTTTATAAAAGCCTTGTATTGATTTACATTAAGTGTAGTAGATTGTTTGATAAATAGACATGTTATGATCTTTTTGTGTTAGTGTCTTGTAATCGTGTAAAGGGGTCATTCTTGCGTGCTTACGTTGCTAACCGGTAAGTCCATTGTCTTGTTATTGTATCACCTACCCCCTCGTCGTTATACGAGGGCTTGCCCACTCGATGCGGTCTATCGGCCTATCACGGTCTGTGAGACTATGCGGGCAGCGGTATGCTCGAGATTGATCATTCGGCGTTTAGCTGATGCGGAGATTCCTATGCGATCTGTTGAGACTATCGCGGTCTTTTGAGGCTATGCGGCTGCGGGAGCCTAAGCGGATCTGGGGTTGCTGCCCCGATGCGAAATATCTCACGCGGTGCAGTGTGTGACCTATGCGGGCCGCGGAAGTCGAGGACTAGGCACGCAGAATGATACTATGGGCGATTGGCCTTGCCGATCATTCGCGGCCTAGAATAGACACATTCTGATTTTCCTATTCTTTGTTGTTGTTTGTGATGTGGCACTATGTGCAATTGAACTGATTGTATTTGTGAAAAGGTTTTGAATACTCTGATTTCATTTAAGTACTTTATAGTTTCACATACTTGGTACCTGTTGTACTGACCTCCTTCGGGGGGCTGCGTTCATGCCGCAGTAAAGGCGGCAGTGCTATATCCACATCCTTAGTATCTTTGCTTTGGTGTCGTGAGCTCCATCTTCTAGGAGGCTCTACTTTTGGGTATGATCTCCTGTATTGTAGATAGTTTTGTCTGATCGGGTATGGCGGGATACTGTCCGCCATAGTTGTTTACTTCCTTAGAAGTGCAGTAGTACTATTATGCAGTTGGGATATAAGCGCAAAACTTGAGTTATTTATATTATGCGAAAGGCAAGCTTTTCATCAGATAAAGCGTATGTCTTACTTTATAAAGCATTTCTGTCTTGTTTATATTCCGCCGTTACTACGATGTATGACTACTTGGGTGCCGGTAAGGCACGATCCACGGGCCGGGCAGTCGTGACAAAAGTAGTATCGAGCGATTAATCCTCGGAAAGTGTCTGAGGCCGTATCTAGTAGAGTCTTGATTATCGGTGTGTTGTGCACCACGCCAATAATTCGGAGGCTATAGGATATTTAGGATTGGTTTCCATTCTTCTCATTCTGAGATCGTGCTTTAGAGCTGGGTGATAGGTTGGACCCCTCTAACGTATTCCTTTCACCATGCTGATTATGCCTCGTAAAGCAACCGGGCCCGAAGGGCAAAGCGGCGGGAGGCTGCTAGCGAGACACCCAGAGTTACGAGGCTCGGGCCCGATCTATACGAGGCAGCGAGTTCTATGGCCGTGGCCCAGCGAGACCACAGTACCCACACCCCGTCCCACGGCTGGGGCGGAGGAGTTAAGTACAAGAGATAGCCCGGCTATTGGCTAAAGTTGTGGCCCGTCTGAGAGAAGGCAGATCACGGCGAGTTCAGTTCGACTCGATCGCGCCCATAGTGCACCGAGGCGAATAGTTTGAGGTGCGAGATTTCTTGAGTTGTAGCCTCCCGAGTTTTCTGGTCGGCGGAGGATGATCGCGAGTTCATCCGTCACCGCAGAAGGATTATGCGGGTGATCGGGGCTTGAGGCGAGGCTGTGACATTCGGTTCGCGTCGGTGCGTGACACCGCGATCGATTGGTTTGATTCATAGGAGCTTTCGGGAGAGCATGCACCTCCAGTATGGGATGAGTTTTGAGGCTTTTCTCACACACTTCTTGCCTCCGCGGATGAGAGGCACGGTGATAGATTCTTCTTCTTTGAGGCGGGGACGCACCGTCAGGGAATACAATGTCGAGTTTGATTCTTTGGCTAGATATGTCCCAGCATTGGTAGCAGATATGGAGGATAGGGTACACCGCTACGTCAGGGCTAGATGATTATATGGCGAGTCGTATGCGGGTGTTTCTCTTCACCGGGTATGGACATTACCGCGTGCGAGCTCGTGCACTAGGATGCGAGGCGCGAGACCGCCGGGTAAGCGATATCGGCAGAGAAGAAGGCGACGGCGGTTCTTTTGGTGGTCCTCGGGGTGGCGGCATCGTGAAGTCGGTGCACCACGGCCGGTAGCGAGCGCTCCTACCTCATTTTCGGCCCGGCGAGCGGTCGGCGGTCGAGGGCCCGGGACTTGGTTTCGAGTAGCGAGGTGCTAACCGTTGAGTGCCTTTCGGTGTGCGTTGTGGCGAATACCATTCGGGCGTACTCGGGAGCTTGCTATACTTGTGGCGGCGGTCACTTTGCGAGTTTGTCCGGCCGGCGGCGGTGGTAGGGCTCGGCTACGGTGCATTGCGACTTCTTCATCCCAAGCGATTACTCGCCCGGAGAACAAGGTACACGTGGATCAGCGGTCGCGGCAGGTCGTGGCGCGAGTCCCGATTCTAGCGGTCCTCGAGCCGCGTATATGCTTTGTCCGGTAAGCGGGATCGGAGGCCTCGCGATGTCGTCACGGGTACCTTATCGGTTCTGGGTTTGATGTGTATGCTTTGATAGATCCGGGTTCTACTGTCACATATATCTCCCACTTGTTGCTAGTAGGATAGGGATGAGCACGAGTCCATAGACCGCTTCGAGGTAGCTACGCCGATGGGTGATTCGGTGGTAGCTCGGCGGGTATATAGAGCTTGTCTGTGACCGTCTGCGATCGTCGGACCCTGGCCGACTTGATAGAGTTGGAGATGATTGACTTCGACGTGATTATGGGGATGGATTGGCTAGCTTCTTGCTACGCCAATGTAGGCTATGAGAGAGAAAGTAGTCAGTTCCGTTCTGAGGAGCGGTTGTTGAGTGGGAGGAGCACGGTATCGCCAGTGGTAGGTTTATTTCTACCTCAAGGCTAGGAAGATGGTGCGAAGGGTATATCTACCATCTCGTTCGGGTGTTTGATCTTGAAGGCTGCGGTACCAGATTTTGATCGATTCGATGGTCGTGAGTTCCCAGACGTGTTTCGGATGACCTCGGGTATCCCTCACGAGAGGAGATTGAGTTTTGTATTGACATATTGCGGACACTCGGCTTTATTTCCATTCCGCCATACGAATGGCACTGCGAGTTGAGAGAGTTGAAGGATCGGCTTAGAGATTTCTTTGGAGAAGGGTTTTATCGGACCTAGTGTTTCTCCAGAAGCGCGGTATTGTTCGAAGAAGAAGGGCGGGGCCGCGCGCGTGTGTTGATTCTGACGTCTGAACAAGGTGACCATTAAACAGATACCCTTCCCGGGATTGATGATTTGTTCGACCGGTGCGGCGCGAGATGTTTCTCCAAGATTGATCTGCGTTCGGGCTATCATCAGGTTCGTGTCAGAGAGGTGGATGTCCCTAGGACTGCATTCAGGACCCGGTACGGGCATTATGAGTTCAGGGTCATGTCTTTTGGGCTGACCAATGCTCCGGCGGTATTCATGGATTTGATGAACCGAGTGTTCAAACCATTTTTGGACACATTTGTGATAGTGTTCATTGATGATATCTTGGTTTATTCGCTCGAGCGGGAGCGTGCGAGCATTTGAGGCTCTTGTGATTCTCGAGACCAGCGATTATCGCCAAGTTTTCCAAATGTGAGTTTTGGTTGACTTGATGGCGTTTCTTGGGCATATTATGGGTGATGGCATTCAGTGGATCACGCCAAGATCGAAGCGATCGGGACTTGGCCTAGACCTACTACTCCGGCGAGGTTCGCGATTTACGGGCCTTGCGGGGATATTATGCTCGGTTCGTGGAGAAGTTTGCTTCTATCTCTGCACCATTGACTAGGGTGACTCGAGGCGGCCAAGTTCGATGGTGATGCTTGTGGCGGGGTTTCGATTCTTTGAAGGAGAGATTGGCGACCGCCCGTTCTTACTCTTCGAGAGGTCCAGACGGTTATGTCGTGTATTGTGATCGTCGAGCATCGGGTTGGGATGTGTGTTGATGCGGCATGGCGGGGTTATAGCATATCGTCCGACGGTGAAGAAACACGAGAGGAACTACCCCCGCGATTTGGAGTTGGCGGCCGTGATTCACGCTTTGAAGATGCGGAGGCACTATTTGTATGGGGTTCACGTGGATATTTATACAGACCACAAGAGCCTCGGTATATCTTGACGGAGGAGTGAACTTGCGGCGAAGGCGGTGGTTAGAGTTGCTTAAGGATTACGATGTTGATATCCCGTGTACCACGGGAAGGCGATGTTGTGGCGGATGCTCTTAGTCGTAGGTCGATGGGAGCCTATCGGATGTCGCGACTAGAGAGGAGGACATGGTTCGTGATTTGCATCGATTAGCGAGCCTTGGTGTCCGTTGATTGATTACGATAGCGATGGGGTTAGAGTTCGTGAGGTTGCCGAGTCTTCCGTCGTCGAGGAGGTGAAGAGCAGCGATTCAAGGATCGGCTTTGATTCGATATCGTGATCTGACTCTTCGTGAGGCAAGGGTCCTTTTGAGTAGCTTTGATGGGGTGCTAAGGTTTGAAGCGGTATGTGTTCGGATGTTTGAGGACTTGGCGTGAGTTCTTGGGAAGCACACAGCGCGGCGTTACTCTATCCATCGGGTCGACCAAGATGTACCACGACCTTAGATCGTGTATTGGTGGGATGGCTTGAAGAGGCGTTGCGAGTTCGTAGCTCGGTGCGTGTTGTCGGCGGTGAAGGTAGAGCACGAGGCACGGTGGCTTATTCTGACGATTGAGATCCGACACGGAAGTAGGAGGTAATCAACATGGACTTTATCACGGGATTACCTCGCACTCGGAGGAGACATGATTCTATATGGGTTCGTCGGCGGTGGCGAAATTAGCCCACTTTCATCCGTCCGGACGACTTTTTGGTGAGATTATGCGGACTTTACATCAGAGATCGTCGGTGCATGGAGTCCCTAGTTCGATCATATCGAGCCAGAGCCCGATTCTGGCTAACTTAGGTCCTTCGAGAGGTTTAGGGGCGAGTGAGCTTTAATCGCATTTCATCCACGAGCGACGGACGAGCGAGCGCACTATCCGGACTCGAGATATCTTTGCGAGCTGTGTTATTGACCAGTGGTAGTTGGGAGGATCATTTGCCTCTAGTTGAGTTTGCGTATAATAATAGCTACCACTCCGATTCGGATGGCGCCTTATGAGGCCTTGTATGGGAGGAAGTGCGGTCGCCTATAGGTTGGTTCGATGTGGGCGAGTGCGGCTAGTGGGACGGATTTGGTGCGGCGGCGATGGATAAGGTGAAGCTTATCAAGGCGACTATTGACAACTCGAGTCGGCCGAAGTCGTATCACGGATCATCGTCGTCGGCATCGGAGTTCGCGATAGATGATTGGGTTTTCTAAAGGTGTCACCCATGAAGGTGTGATGAGATTCGGGAAGAAGAAACTCGGCCCAGTACATTGGGCCGTTTGATTGTCGCGAGGTAGGCAAGGTTACTACGAGTTGAATCTGCCGTCCGTCTGGAGGCGGACATCCGGTGTTTCACGTATCTATCCGAGGAGATGTATCGGGGATCCATCTAGGGTACACCGATTGGCGATGTCAGTGACCGGGGGTTATCGTATGAGAGATTCCCATAGCGATAGTCGATCGTCGAGTTAGGCGTCTGCGGACGAAGGGCGTGGCTTCCGTCAAAGTCTTGTGGCGGAGCGAGCTCGAGGAGGAGATGACGTGGGAAGCCGAGGAGGACATGAGACGAGTATCCTCACCTATTCCCCACACCTCCGGGTAATTCACTTTCCTACTTGTAAATTTCCATTATCATTTATGCCTAAGTGTTGTTTTGTGGTAGTGTGTGGCATTTGCTAGCTGCTTAAGCTTCGATAATCGTCTTGAGAAGGAACATTCGGGACGAATGTTTCTAAGGAGGAGAATGTTATACCGTATTTCCAGTATGTACGTAAGGGAATAATGCGACAAAAGTTTAGCCTTAAAGATAGGCCAAGTTCAAATTTGTACACAACTCGCTAAAAGAATCGTTTTTAGACGAAAGCGTTTCCACGACTTTCGTAGAGAAAATTCCGGCTATGTCATTGAGTATTTTTGCGGATTTTTCCGAGAGGCGAAACATTTTGGACCAACGGGAGGCGACACTTGTCACCCTCGATTGGTGGACTTGACACGGCAATAGGGCCGATTGGGTTGGCTTCTTTTGTCTTGGAGTTGGTAGGATATTTTGTGTGCAAGTTGGCCAAGGACACTTGCCTAAATCCTCACCCTACACTTGCCTTGCACTTGTCTTAATCTTGGCCATTGGTTGGCCACTTCTTGACCTATAAATACCCCCCTTAAGATGAAGAGTTCTTCATCCACAAATCTTCCAAGTCTTGAAAATTCCTCCCCTCGCACTTTGTGAGCTTTTCGTCCGACACCCCTTCCTCCCTTGTGAGTTTGGCGAGGCCTAACCCCCGACCCTACCCGAAATCTACCCCCCCTCCCTTGGTAGAAAAGTTGTCTTCTAGTATCGTTATAATGCCCAAAATACCCTAGCCCAAATCCCTTAGTCTTTGGTAGAAGTTGTGAAGAACTTCTAAGGTTTCTTGGAGCTACCGGGGCGTACAACTTAGGAGCTAAACCTTGCTCAGGCGCGACTTTATCTAGGATATTATTGGGCTTACCGAGGTAATAATCCTAACCCTCTTTTGAATTAGAGAATACTTACTGTTGTAGTATTAGAACAAGTATTAGATACTTAGAAGAATATCACAGAAAAGAATTGAACAATTACCACATGAAGGTTTTAAAGAAGAATAATCACTTTGTACTCACATAGAATTTATTTTCACAGATGAACTTACATAGCTCACCAGGTAGGGTTGTGCTGCCCGACTTACCGTAGAATTATGAACCCTCTGTTTAGAATGACCCTCAGAGTAGTCTTTGATAGATATCTGTGACTATTATAGGCTGACTCTCTGCGCGCGACATATTCAACTTGGCAGGTGGTTTTCGCTGAGAAGGTATGTGATTCTTCCTAAAGCATGATATTTTACAATATATAGTACGGTGAGCGTACATGTGTTAAGCGAATAATACTTATGGCAATGCCTCACCAAGCTTGAATAATACTTATGGCGATGCCTCACGCTTAAGCTTTGAATAACAAAGAACTGAAAACATTTTCAAAAGAATACTGAATCACTTTTAACAGAAGATAAATACTTAGTTTTTAAAACAAAGCTTAAGAGTTATACTAGCTTTATGGGAAGTTAGGTATAACAACTTAAGAAAGATAAAAAGGCTGTTTACTTGTTTGTTTATAAAAGCCTTGTATTGATTTACATTAAGTGTAATAGATTGTTTGATAAATAGACATGTTATGATCTTTGCTGTGTTAGTGTCTTGTAATCTTTGTGTAAAGGGTCATTCTTTGTGCTTACGTTGCTAACAGTAAGTCCATTATCGCATTATTGTATCACCTACCCCACTGTTATACGAGGCTTGCCCGCGATGCGGTCTATACGGCTATGCGGTCAATGAGACTATGCGGGCGGCGGTATGCTCGAGATTGATCATTCGGCGTTTAGCTTTGATGCGGGGATTCCTATGCGATGCCGCTGAGACTACGCGGTCTTTTGAGGCTATGCGGTGCGGGAGCCTAGGCGGATCTGGGGTTAGCTGCCCCGATGCGTAGAAATATCTCATGCGGAGTGCAATGTGACCTATGCGAGTGCGGAAGTCGAGGACTAGGCACGCGAATGATACTATGGGCGATTGGCCTTGCTTCGATCATTCGCGGCCTAGAATAGACACATTCTGATTTTCCTATTCTTTGTTGTTGTTTGTGATGTGGCTCTATGTGTAATTGAACTGATTGTTTTTGTTAAAAGGTTTTGAATACTCTGATTTCTTTTAAGTACTTTATAGTTTCACTTACTTGGTACTGTTATCTTGACCTCGCTTGGGCTGCGTTCATGCCGCGGTAGAGGCAAGCGAGTGCTAGATCCACATCCTTAGGATCTTTGCGTTGGTGTCGAGCTCCATCTTCTCGGAGGCTCTACTTTTGGGTATGATCTCCTGTATTGTAGATAGTTTTGTGCGATCGGGGTATGGCGGGAATTCTGTCGCCATAGTTGTTACTTCCTTAAGTGCAGAGTACTATTATACAGTTGGGATGTAGCGCAAAACTTGAGTTATTTATATTATGCCGAAGGCAAGCTTTTCATCAGATAAAGCGTGTCTTACTTTATAAAGCAAGTTTCTGTCTTGTTTTATATTCATTGGTTACTCGATGTATGACTACTTGGGTGCCCGGTAGGCACGATCCACGAACCGGGCAGTCGTGACATAATGTTTCGGCTAGGCTAGCTTTAGAGGTTTCTCTCGCTAGGGCTTCTCGAAGGGGAGGGTGTGTTTGGGAAAACAACAAGAGGGAGAGGGAGGATTTGAGACTTAGAAAGATTGCTCAATTTAGGATGAAATAACTCTTCTTGACAAGGGGTATTTATAGGTCAGGGATGGCCAACCAATGGCGAAGATTATGCCAAGTGCAAGGCAAGTGTAGGGTGAGGATTTAGGCAAGTGTCCTTGGCCAACTTGCACACAAAATATCCTACCAACTCAAGACAAAAATAAGCCAACCCAATCGGCCCTATTGCGTGTGACATCCGCGATGAGAGGGTGACAAGTGTCGCCTCTCGTTGATCCAACGTGTTGCGTCTCTCGGAAAAATCCAAAAATTAGAAATGACATGGCGGAATTTATCCTCGCGAGTTGTGTAAAGCGTTTACGTCAACGACTCTAGCGGGTGTTGTGTACAAAGTGGAATTCGTCGAGCCAACTAGGGGTGACACGTGTCGCCCTCCTACTCGTCCAAAATATTTCATCTTAGGAAATATCCACAATGGCCAAAATCTCGAAAACAAATTGGGCCCTTAAAACCGTAAAGTTTCCCAGTGGGCCCGTGACCATTTCCAAAATAAAATTCCATAATTCTCTAATATTCCAAGAAGTCGAATACCAAATCACGGGAATCGATTCCCATTAACGAACCTTTTTCCTTCAAAACGGAAACTTTTCCGTGGAAAAATCACCTCTTTCTTCCTTTCCAATTTCAATGTCGTATTCGTGCGTGCGTCCTCGTATACATACCACAAAACTACGGGTATAACATTCTCCCCTCATGAAACATTCGTCCGAATGTTCCTTACAAGTCTCAAGCAGAATGGTGACAGTATAGTCGCATGCTATACTTACGGAAACAACCATGCCACACCTGGCCACCACACAACAAGAGCACATACTCTGTAATACCCCGTAGTTCCAGGGTATGTATGCGAGGACGTACGTACGAGAATACGACAGAAAGATTGGAAAGGAAGAAAGAGGCGATTTTTCCACGGAAAAGTTTCCGGTTTTGTGAAGGAAAAAGGTTCGTTAATAGGAATGGATTCCCATATTGGTATTGACTTCTGGAATATTAGAGAATTATGGAATTTTATTTTCTAAATGGTCACGTGGGCCCAGGTGAAATTTACGGTTTTGTGGGGCCCGCTGATTTTGAGATTTTGGCGTTTGGATATTTTCGAAGACGAAATATTTTTGGGCGAATCGGCGACACGTGTCACCCCATGTGGCACTTTGGGCGAAATATGTTTGTGCACAACACGGTTAGAGTCGTTTTTCGGCAAACGCTTTCCACGGCTTTCGTAGGGAATTTCGGCTATGTCATTTAGTATTTTTGCGGATTTTTCCGAGAGGCGAACATTTTGGACCAACGAGAGGCGGCAGCACCTCATTGGTGGGCAAAGTGGCGGCGTGGGCGATTTGGGGAAGGCAAGTGGGAGATATTTTTGGTAGATATTTTGTGTGCAAGTTGGCTAGGACACACGGGTGAATCTTGGCCTACACTGGGCACTTGGCTAGATCTTGGCCATTGGTTGGCCTTGGCTTGTGCTATAAATACCCTCTAAGGTTGATGAACTTCTTCATCCATTCCAAATATTTCCTAAGTGTTAAAGTCCCTCCTCTCCCCTCTTGTTTGACTCTCGTCCAAGAGCCCCCTCCCTAGATAGGCCTTTGTGGCGAGAGCCTCCACTCTCCCCTTTGTGGTGTGGCGTGGGGTACCACTAGCCTAGTGTTTTCGATTAAATACCCCCTCTTGGTAGAAATACTCTCAAAGTATTGTTGTTATGCCCAATTACCTTAGCCTTATACCTTGTTGTATTCTAAGGTTATACCTTCTGAAAAGCCGAAATACTATTATACTTCCGGTCCTGGCAAAACCGAAACCCTAGGAAAATCTCCATAGTCCGTTGGAGTATTGTGTAGAAGTTGGTTAGAACTTCTAAAGGGTGGTTTAGAGCGGGTTGGGCGCTCGGAGTTGGAGCTAAAACTTTGCTAAGGATCGACATTAAACTCGGATAATTATGGGCTTATCGAGGTAATTATCTTGTCCCCCTATTGTAATTTTAAAATAAATGTTGTTAGATTTTATAGTAGAAGTATACTATATATAGTCTTTGACTGTAATTACATGGGGTGTATTCTGATGACTTGTGTAATGAATGCAGTGGGGTAGAATTGTGCAGTTAGGGTTAGATGTATAACCCCACTGGTTGGCTTGGTAGCGGCCTCGTTAGAGGAGGAGGTTTCTGTTGTTGCGGGGAGAGTCTTTGCGAAATTTACGTAGAAAGTTCTACGATGAGACCTAATGTTAATAAGCGCCCTGTGGCCTTATAGGTTGAAGTACTACGTGTGGCGCGTTCTACTTGGCTTAAGGAGTAGCCGACGGCTTGAGGTACTCGGGCATTTTGCTATTAGTCGATAATCGTCGCGAGGTATGTGAACCTCTTCCTATCTCTTCTAGCATGATATGTGTGCACTATGTAGTGCGGTGAGCGTCGTGTGCTAAATGTATTCGATTGGTTTAAAACATAAAGTGTTATAACGGCTTTATGGGAAGTTGGTTATAACGACTTTATGTAGATAAGAAAACACTTTGTGGTTTTAAAAGGTAAATGATTTGTTTATAAGCGGCTTGATGTGTGATCATAAAGAACTTGAAGTATTTCAAAAGATTTACGAAATCGTTTTGAAGAAAAGTAATACTTGGTTTTGAGAACTTAAGAGTTATACTAGCTTTATGGGAAGTTAGGTATAACGGCAGAACGTTTCTTGATTTTGGAAATCGGGATGTGTATCGACAAACCACTGCGGCGTTAATAAAGGAAATGTTTTGAATAATTAAGTATTATTAAAACCGGTAGAAACTTCCATCTGCATGAAGCTAAGATGAGACAAAATGATATTTCCTAGATCATGGTCATTGTAATAAGATTGTTATAAACAAGAATGTCTACTCACATATAAGGCTTATGTTTCTCAGATTGTTTAAAGAGAATTATATTCTTAATTGAATAAGACTATGAACTACTGAAACCTTTCTAAAATGAGAAACTTGAACATTGGAAATTAGGCAAACTTGATCATTGGAAAAGAATGTTGCTACTTGATTTTACAAAGAGAAGTAATTGATTTACTTTAAAAGGATAGTCACTCTATTTTATACTACGGGTATTGTGTGACATTGTGAAAGTAACGTATCTTTTAAAGAGTTGATGTATGAAGTAATTTGGGGATAAAAACCGATTTTGTTAATCATATAGTAGAAGGTACCTTGTGTGAACAACTTGATTGTATTGGTTTGTGATAGCCTTGTAATACTTTCTTGATTGCGTTGATAAGTAAGCGTGTTGGGATCTACGTGTGTTAGTATCTTGTGATGTTTGTGTGAAGGGGTTTCCCTTGATTGTGCTTATTAACTATCAGTCGTTATGATAGTATTGTGGCATTCATCTCTTGAGATGATTCCGGGTTAGGCGCCTCCGATGCGGGGTAGACTTCAGCGGGTCGATGGACCTATGATTCGAGAATACCTCATGCAGTCCGGGGCTATCTGCGAACTACGAGTTCGAGTTAGTGTCGTCCTTTATGGGCATGCGGTCGCGTGGCCGTGCGGTGCGAAGTCGGGGCGATGCCGGAGTAGCTACCCTCGATGCGGGGATGCCTCGTGCGGGCGATGAGATTGGCCTATGCGGAGGCTGCGGGAAGTTCGGGACTAGACGCGCGCATTAGATCTGCGGGCAAGTGGCGGCTTTGATCATGTGATGCAGACAGATCTTATAATCTGATTCATGACCTTGTTGGTGCGTAGGTGTTAGTAGTCGGTTATGCCTTCGTACTTACCGTGCGGTGTTATTATGGCAGGTGGGACCTGGTGTTCATGTGTGTTCCTTGGAACTTTTATATCATAAACTGCCGGCAGTGAGGAATGTGTCCCACGGGCACGATTGATGTTGTGGCGTGAGACCCACTGTTATGTTCTTTGGTGATGACTTGAGGGCGTGAGGCCCTGACTTGATATATCGCTTAGTTATTGTAAAACTGTAGTTTGGTTATCATACATGTCTCCTGCTTTATAGACTATTATGATTTCATTTGCAGTATTTTTTAGTTTCACATACTCGGTACTGTTATCGACCTCGCCGAGTGCGTTCATGCCGCGAGTTGAGGTACACCGATCGTTGATCCTAGCTCTCGGTCACGCGATTGGCGTTTGGGAAGCTCCGTTTCTCCGAGGCTTATCGGTGGTGTAGTCACTGCGTAGTAAGTATTTACATTCGGGGTTTGGCGGGGCCTGTCCGCCATTGTTGTCATATCATTCTTAAGTGCAGTAATCTTGTTGTGGCGGGGTTTGTAAAAGGATTAAAGCATTTCATGTTAAAAGTTGTCATTTATATATATCTTAGAAAGGCAAGTTTTCCTGATTATTGTTTTATACTACATTATCTCATATTGTTGTGTTTGTTATTCTGATTACTCGATGTATGTCTACTTGGGTGCGGGTAAGGCACGATCCACGAACCGGTTGGTCGTGACAAAGTGGTATCGAGCGATTAATCCTCGGAAAGTGTCTGCATCGTATCCGATGAAGTCTTGATTATCGGTGTGTTGTGCACCACATCAATAATCGGAGGCTATAGGATATTTAGGATTGGTTTCTATTCTTCTCACTCCGAGATCGTGCCTTAGCCGTGTTGTAAGTTGAACCCTCGACGAAATCTTTTCCCTTATCGTCATGCCTCGCGTAGAACAACCGGGCGGGAGGCAAGCGGCCAGAGAGGCTGCGAGTAGAGTTCAGAGGGTGGCGAGGGCAGGCCAAATCATTACCTAGGGTAGTGCTTCATTCGGGGATTTCTGCGACGTCACTAGCCCCAGCAGAGTTTAAGCACGGCGTGGCGATTCCTCTGCGACCATGATATTTGAACCTTCGTTCCACGGCCAGGAGCAGAGAATATAGATTGCGAGGACAACCTGTTACTAGCTATAGATTTGGCTACGAGAGTATACCGATGTCTGCGAGTGCGGAGGACTATCTAAAAGAGGTTGTGCAAGAGTAATTCTTGATTAGGCTTGAGCATGGCACGTATGCGGGCTTATGCGCGGCCGAAAGCGTAGAGATCGACGGTTAACGAGAGGCGTGAAGAGGGCGGGCGTGAGGTCCCGGTAACTTTCAAGGTGAGTATACCTTAAGTGCTACGTTACGATGGCGATGTGTGAGTTGTGATTAGGAATCATGGTGGGTTAGCAGAGTAAGATTTTGGGGATAGAGAAGGTGTGAGCCTTAGAGTGTTATACGTAAAGACCTTAGAGATAAGGCCATCGAGAAAGGTGTAGTGTTATGTTTGACCCTTATAGGAGTGCATAGTGCACGTGAGCTATGTTCGTGGGATAAGTCCACGAGTAGCGTGATTTGAAAGAAGGTAGTCGAGCTAAGAAGACGCGGAGTTTTAAATGCGTGTTTAGTAAGATTGTTCGCCGGGAGATGGTATTTTTGCGCTTGGAGTCGGGGTTGAGGCTACGTGCGGGTCAACCAGCGGTAGGTTTGGTGGTGGGGTCGGTTGTGGTGGTCCCTCTTTGTGTTAGGGTCATGAGGTGTTAGGCCCGTGTTTAGTTAGCCGTGCAAGTTCGTGGATGCGTTCGACCGATGGTCGGGCGATGAAGCGACCCTATCGTGTTCTTGGTCGAGTCGTTCCTCGGCGAGTTGATGTTATCTGAAAAGGTTGTGAGTTTGCAGGGTGCCTACCTTCACCTTATGAGACAGTGGAGCCAGTGCAGCTGTTTCTCTTCGGAGTTTGTACGAGCGGGGCTAGGAACTCGGTGAGTCTCCGTATCGTATTCGCCTCGGGCGGTGTTTTGATTTCGAGGGTAGCCGTGAGATCGTTGTCTCGGTTGGGAGTGTTTAAGCTACCATTTCGGTGTTCGGATGTCGTCTTGTGGCGCCTTGTAAGCGAATGCAAGTTGCGGTCGATTGGTTCGATGTTGGCGGGGTTCGAGATAGTTAGTTGAGCTTGTTCCAGTATGTGGATAGTGTGAAGCTTGTCTAGAAGGAGTTACGGCGGCTCGGAGGAATCGTCGCGGATAATCGGCGGCGCAGAGTTCGAGTTGTGGTCGGTCTTCTTGAAAGTACCACCCGGGCGGTGTGACGAGTTTTGGAAGCGAAGGAACTTAGCGAGTTACTTTGGGCCTTTGTGAGTTCATGTGAAGAATAGGCGGGTTGCCTATATGTTAGCATTTGCCGTCCGACTTAGGAGGAAGGGCGTCCGATCTTCGTATTGTTATGTTCGGAAAGTATCGAAGATCCATCGAATGTTCGATTAATGATGACCACGTTAGAGATAGTAACCCGAGTTTTGGATACTAAAGCGATGTCGGAAATGTGATAAGAATCAGTGTACAATGGCTTGATGATCGCATGCAGCCCGGTACCATTTGTTGGGTCGTCGGAGCAAGGCTCGCGACAAAGTGACAAAAGTAGTATTATTTGTGGTGATGTAGAGGTGTTTCCTCGTGGACTTAGATGTAAGTTTTGCGCAGGTGTTTCCGTGGCGGTGTGGCGAGATTGTTTCGTAAGTATAGTAGTGAAGACTATACTGGCACGTGTTCGTTTTTGAGACTTAGAAGGAACATTCGGGACGAATGTTTCTAAGGGGGGGAGAATGTAATACCCCGTAGTTCCAGGGTATGTATGCGAGGACGTACGTACGAGAATCACAGAAAGATTGGAAAGGAAGAAAGAGGCGATTTTTCCACGGAAAAGTTTAGGTTTTGTGAAGGAAAAAGGTTCGTTAATGGGAATTGGATTCCCATATTTGGTGTCGGACTTCTGGAATATTAGAGAATTATGGAATTTTATTTTGGAAATGGTCACGTGGGGCCCACGGGTGAAATTCTGGTTTTGTGAGGCAGCTTTGATTTTGAGATTTTGGCGTTTTGGATATTTTCTAAGACGAAATATTTTTGGATCGAATCGGGGCGACACGTGTCACCCCACGTGGCACCTTTGGGCGAAATATGTTTGTGCACAACACCGGTTAGAGTCGTTTTCGGAAAGCGTTTTCCACGACTTTCGTAGGGAATTTCCGCTATGTCATTTAGTATTTTTGCGGATTTTTCCGAGGCGGAACATTTTGGACCAACGAGAGGCGGCACTTGGCACCTCTCATTGGTGGGCAAAGTGGGCGGCTTGGACGATTTGGGGAAGGCAAGTGGGAGATATTTTTGGTAGATATTTTGTGTGCAAGTTGGCTAGGACACATGGGTGAATCTTGGCCCTACACTTGCTAGGCACTTGGCTAGATCTTGGCCATTGGTTGGCCTTGGCTTGTGCTATAAATACCCCTCTAAGGTTGATGAACTTCATCCATTCCAATTATTTCATTAGTGTTAAAGTCCCTCCCTCTCCCCTCTTGTTTGACTCTCGTCCAAGAGCCCCCCCCCCTCCCTAGATAGGCCTTTGTGGCCGAGAGCCTCCCCCCTCTCCCCTTTGTGGTGTGGCCGTGGGGTACCCCCCCCCCCTAGCCTAGTGTTTTCGATTAAATACCCCCCCCCTCTTGGTAGAAATACTCTCAAAAGTATTGTTGTTATGCCCAAATTACCTTAGCCTTATACCTTGTTGTATTCTAAGGTTATACCTTTACGAAAAGCCCAGAAATACTATTATACTTCCGTCGATCCAAACCGAAACCTAGGAAAATCTCCATAGTCCGTTGGAGTATTGTGTAGAAGTTGGTTAGAACTTCTAAGGGTGGTTTAGAGCGGGTTGGAGCGCTCGGAGTTGGAGCTAAAACTTTGCTAAGGATCGACATTAAACTCGGATAATTATGGGCTTATCGAGGTAATTATCTTGTCCCCCTATTGTAATTGGAAATTACATGTTGTTAGATTTTATAGTAGAAGTATACTATATATAGTGCTGAACTGTAATTACATAGGACTGTATTACAGTAGACTTGTGTAATGGTACCGTGGGGTAGAATTGTGCAGATTAGGTTAGATGTATAACCCCTGGTTGGCTTGTGGCGGCCTCGTTAGAGGAGGAGGTTTCTGTTGTTGCGGGGAAGTCTTTGCGAAATTTACGTAGAAAGTTCTACGATGAGACCTAATGTTAATAAGCGCCGTGGCCTTATAGGTTGAAGAAATACGTGTGGCGCGTTCTACTTGGCAGGAGTAGCGGCGGCGAGGTACTCGGAGCATTTTGCTATTAGTCGATAATCGCCGCGAGGTATGTGAACCTCTTCCTATCTCTTCTAGCATGATATGTGTGCACTATGTAGTGCGGTGAGCGTCGTGTGCTAAATGTATTCGATTGGTTTAAAACATAAAGTGTTATAACGGCTTTATGGGAAGTTGGTTATAACTGCTTTATGTATATAAGAAACCACTTTGTGGTTTTTAAAAAGGTACATGATTTGTTTATAACTGGCTTGATGTGTGATCATAAAGAACTTGAAGTATTTCAAAAGATTTCTGAAATCGTTTTGAAAGAAGTAATACTTGGTTTTGAGAACTTAAGAGTTATACTAGCTTTATGGGAAGTTAGGTATAACGGCTTAAGAACGTTTCTTGATTTTGGAAATCAGGATGTGTATCGACAAACCACTGCAGCGTTAATAAAAGGAAATGTTTTGAATAATTAAGTATTATTAAAACCAGTAGAAACTTCCATCTGCATAGAAGCTAAGATGAGACAAAATGATATTTCCTAGATCATAGCTGTTGTAATAAGATTGTTATAAACAAGAATGTCCTACTCACATATAAGGCTTATGTTTCTCCGATTGTTTAAAAGAGAATTATATTCTTAATTGAATAAGACTATGAACTACGAAACCTTTCTAAAATGAGAAACTTGAACATTTGAAATTAGGCAAACTTGATCATTGGAAAAGAATGTTGCTACTTGATTTTACAAAGAGAAGTAATTGATTTACTTTAAAAGGATAGTCACTCTATTTTATACTACGGGTATTGTGTGACATTGTGAAATGCGTATCTTTTAAAGAGTTGATGTATGAAGTACTTTGGGGATAAAAACCCGATTTTGTTAATCATATAGTAGAAGGTACCTTGTGTGAACAACTTGATTGTATTGGTTTGTGATAGCCTTGTAATACTTTCTTGATTGCGTTGATAAGTAAACGTGTTGGGATGCTACGTGTGTTAGTATCTTGTGATGTTTGTGTGAAGGGTTTCCCTTGATTGTGCTTATTAACTATCGGTCGTTATGATAGTATTGTGGCATTCATCTCTTGAGATGATTAGGGAGTTAAGCCCTCCGTCGCGGGGTAGACTTCGGCGTGTCGATGGACCTATGATTCGAGAATACCTCATGCAGTCCGGGCTATCGGAACTCTGAGAGTTCGAGTTAGTGTCGTCCTTTATGGGCATGCGGTCCTTGTGGCCATGCGGTGCGAAGTCGGGGCGATGCGAGGAGTAGCTACCCGCCGATGCGGGGATGCCATGCGGGCGATGAGATTGGCCTATGCGGGTGCGGGAAGTTCGAGACTAGCGCGCATTAGATCTGCGGGCAAGTGGCGGCTTTGATCATGTGGCGGCCTGCGAATCTTATGATCTGATTCATGACCTTGTTGATGTAGGTGTTAGTAGTCGGTTATGCCTTCGTACTTACCCCGTCTGGTGTTATTATAGCACAGTGGGACACAGTGTTCATGTGTGTTCCTTGGAACTTTTATATCATAAAGCTAGCCGGTGAGAATGTGTCCACGCACGATTGATGTTGTGGGCGTGAGACCATTTGTTATGTTCTTTGGTGATGACTTGAGGCGTGAGTCCACGACTTGATATATTTGCTAGTTATTGTAAAGCGTAGTTTGGTTATCATACATGTCTCTGCTTTATAGACTATTATGATTTCATTTGCGATTTTTAGTTTCACATACTCGGCACTGTTATCGACCTCCTTGAAGCTGCGTTCATGCGCAGTTGAGGTACACGATCGTTGATCCTAGCTCTCGAGTCACGATTCGGCGTTTGGGAAGCTCCGTTTCTCCGAGGCTTATCGGTGGTGTAGTCCCTGTCGTAGTAAGTATTTACATTCGGGGTTTGGCGGGGCCCCGTCCGCCATTGTTGTCATATCATTCTTAAGTGCATGTAATCTTGTTGTGGCGAGTTTGTAAAGAAAGGATTAAACTGTTCATGTTAATAGTTGTCATTTATATATATGCCGAAAGGCAAGTTTTCACAGATTATTGTTTTATACTTCTGTTATCTCATATTGTTGTGTTTGTTCCGCTGATTACTCTGATGTATGTCTACTTGGGTGCCCGGGGTAAGGCACCAGTCACGGGCCCCGATTCGGGTCGTGACATACTCATCTCCAAGTCCACGAGGAATCACCTCTATCACGAAAGTTCCTACTAGAGGTCTAAAAAGATACTCCCTTCGCACCTACACTTTACAAACGAAATGATCACACCTATGCCTGTAATACATGCCCGCTTCTTCCCATACCACTTTTGTCACTTTGCCTTACTCGTCGTACCCTTCTCGTACACTCGAACTCTTCCTTATCACTTACCATGTTTCGCATCGCTTCCCACCGACTACGAGCTGCCAATAACCTCTTACGGATAAGCTCCACTTTATCCACGCCTGAACAAGTACGAACCAACCTATCGCACCTTGCTTACATCGAATCAATCGATCGGCAATCTTACACTAGCGCTTATAAAAGGCTCCAAGCGGTGATACGAATCTGAAATGGTAGCTATAATATATACTCAACAAGAGGCGAAGAGTTCTTACTACTCCCGAAATCCAACCACTTGCCCGGTGAATCGACAGAGATTCACCGAGTTCCTAACCTTGCACGTAACTCTTCCGAAAAGAAGCAGTAGTAGCTTGGACTCCCCTGTCAGCCATAAGGTGAAGGTAGGCACCCCGTGCAGCCTTACAACCTTCTTGAAATAATCATCTCGCAACTTACTACCGAGTACACGGTTTGACTAAAAGATAAGGCGGGCTGACCTCATCGGCCCGACTACTGATCGAACGCATCCACGAACTCGTACAATGGTTAACTAAACCTGGGCCTAACACCCTCGTGATCCTGACACAAAGCGGGACCACCACAACCGACCCATCACCAAAGCGGGCGTGGGTCGACCCGCAACACGGCCTCGGCCGACCCGTGACGCGCCAAACACTAGCTCCCCGATCCGGAACAATCTCACCAATCACGTTACGAAAACCTAGCGGTCTTCTAAGCTCAACCGTCCTCTTTCGTTTCACAACACTCAAGGATTCATCCCACAAAAATATCTCACGTATACTATGCACCTCGATAAGGGTCAAACACGAAATAATTCTTTTACCAAAGATGGCCTCGCCTCTAAGGTCTCTACGTATAATATTCTAAGGCTCCCACTCTCTCTATCCCCCAATCTTACCAGGTTAACTAAAAATAATTCTAATCACACTAACACCATGTTAACCGAAAACAATACTTTAAGATATTCGCATCTTACTATACATATAAATCTCTAAAGGGTTAAGGATATACTTGTATCTACGCGGCACTTTCCCTAGGTCGTCTAGTCAATCCCACCTATTTGGGGCCATAGGGAAGGTGATGAACTATCCATCGACCCAGAAATTTGAGTCCCTACATCCCGCCAACTCGTTGGACAATTTCTCATAAATGGCCTGCTGTCATGAAACAAAACAAGCCGCCGCGAAGCACGACCTCCCACGATGACATCGACCACAGCGGCCACACCGAGGTGGGGTGGCCTCACAGCTAACACCTCCTCTCCGAACCACTGCATCCACAATCGATGGTAGGTGAGTCTTCCTACTTGCATCCTTCCTCATAGAACATTCCCTCGCCATACGTTTGGCCGGTCAATAAAAACAAGCACCCGGTAAAAGACGGCACTTCGGGATGGCGCCGCCAGCTGTGAACAACGAGGAAAAAGCTCAACCTGTGGAGGACACTCTGCCCAGCGGGCGCATGTCTAATCTGCTGGAGGCGATTCGCCTCGAGTTACCAAATGATCACCAAGCGGGCCTCTTCACGATCTTGTTTAATCACCGATCTCTACCTCTCTCGGACCACGCACATAATCCACGAGCCGCTTTGGCTCACGATCAAGAGCTACTCCTCACAACCCTTCTTTAGATAAGCATCAATATCCTTGGTGTAACGGTACATAAAATACTCTTTGGCTGCCAAGTCCCTTGATAGTAAAAGGGCCGTCTCCTTCCACTCCATATTTTCTGCTCCAAGTCGTGGAACTGAAGGTCCGGATGTCATGGCCGCATGATGGAGCTGCTGCGTGCCAAACTCGCTTCGGTGGCGACGTCTCAGAACTCCCCGCATGAAGCATCACCCCAGGTGATGATTGGGCCTGTGCCCTTCTAAATCTCTGTACTCTACTCGCAGCTCATTCGGCTGCCTTGCCCTTCTGGGCCCGAGTTGCCTGGCGTGGAGGCATAACTGGTAAAGGAAAGGAATACGTTAGAGGGGTCCAACTTATAACACAGCTCTAAAGCACGATCTCAGAGTGAGAAGAATGGAAACCAATCCTAAATATCCTATAGCCTCCTGATTATTGGTGTGGTGCACAACACACCGATAATCAAGACTCTACTAGATACGGTCTGTAGACACTTTCCGAGGATTAACTGCTCTGATACCACTTTTGTCACGACCCGTTCCGGGGCCCGTGACTGGTGCCTTACCCGGGCACCCAAGTAGTCATACATCAGAGAAATCAGCGGAAAATAAAACAACCAAAATATGAAACAGTATAAATAAGACACAGTTTCTGGGAAAAAGTTGCCTTTCGGCATATATGTATATAAGTACCCCAAAATGAACAGTTACATCCCAACCTTACAACAGGTCTACAGACCTCTAAGAGTTTAAAACAACAATGGCGGGACAGGGCCCCGCCATACCCCTGAATACAAATATCTACAACGACAGGGGACCATACCAAAATGCTAAGCTTCCGGAGAAACGGAGCTTTCCCAACGCTGAAACGGTGATCCTAAGAACGGGGATCAACAGTAGGAGTACCTTTACCTGCGGCATGAACGCAGCCCCCCGAAGGAGGTCGATGCAGTACCAAGTATGTGGCGAAAATCGTAAATGAAATCATAGTAGTCTATATAAAGCAGGAGACATGTATGATAACCAAAACTACAGTTCACAAGAAATAAACAGTCATGTCAAGTCAGGGACTCACGCCCTCAAAGTCATCATAAAACCGTACGGGGTAAGTACGAGGGCATAGCCGACTACTAAAAACCCCGATAACAAGGTCGTAAAGCGTATCATGAGATCTGTCTAGGCCGTCACATGATCAAAGCCGCCACTCGCCCGAGATCTAATGTGCGCGTCTAGCCACGGAACTTTCCGTAGCTCGCGTGGGCCACTCCAATGGCCCGCATGAGGTATTCCCGCATCGAGGGTAGCTACTCCCGGCCAGTCTGGACTCGTCGTCGCGTAGCCACAAAGACCGCGTGACCACAAGGGCGCATACTAACACGGAACTCCGTAGCTCGCGATAGGCCATACGGACTGCATAAGGTATTCTCGAATCATAGGTCACGGACCCACGAGTCTACCCGCATCGGAGGCGACTTAACCGGAATCATGAGTGATATAATATCAACATGACGGTTTATCGTTAAACAACCTAAGCACAATAAGGAAAACCCTCTATACAAACATCACCAGATACTAACTCACGTAGCATCCTAACACGTTTACTTATCAAGTCAACAAGAAAGTATTACAAGACTATCACAAATCAATACAATCAAGTTATTCACACAAGGTACTTTCTACATTATGCTAACAAGTTCGGGTTTTTAGCCCCAAAGTACTTTATGTATTACTCTTTTAAAAGATCCGTTTCTTTCACAAAAGTCACACAATACCCGTAGTATAAAAATAGATCGATTATCTTTTGAAGTAAATCAACACATTTCTCTTTGAAAAATCAAGTAACAACATTCTTTTCCCAATGCTTAAGTTTGCCTAATTTCAATTACTCAAGTTTCTCATTTTCGAAAGGTTTCGTAGTTCATAGCTTTAATCCTTTAAAACAATTTGAGAAACATATACCCTAAGTGTGAGTAGATTATTATTATTCGTTACAATCTTATTACAATGCCATGATCTAGTAAATGTAATATCATTTTGTCTCATCTTAGCTCTATGCGGATGGAAGTTTCTCTGGTTTTAATAATACTTTATTAGTCAAAATAATTCCCTTTATTAGCGATGCTGTGGTTTGTTCGACATTTATTCCGATCGGTAAAACATCATTCCTTTTGAAAACCAAAAATACTATTTACTCACGAATGAGGTTTCACACTTTTTAACAAAATTCATATTAGTATAATAAGTCAAGTCTCTTATTTCCTTAAATCAATAAATCGTTCTTTTTATCACTCCTAAGCCGTTATACCTAACTTCCCATAAAGCTAGTATAACTCTTAAGCTTTTAAAACCAAGTGTTACTCTTCTTTAAAAAAGTTTTCTTAATTCTTTTGAACTACTTCAGCTTCTTTTTATTCAGGCTTAAGTCAGAAGACATTGCCGTAATTATTATTCAGGCTTAAGTCCGAAGACATTGCCGTAATTATTATTCAGGCTTAAGTCCGAAGACATTGCGTAATTTATTATTCAGTTAACACACGTACGTCTACAGTACTATATACATATTTATTTAAAATATCATGCTCAAGAGTATAGGAAGAATCACATACCTTCTCGTCAAAATCCCCCTGCCAAGTTGAATATGTCGCGCGCAGAGAATCGACCTATAACGATCAAATCGTCTATCAACATCGGTATCTTGTACAAAGCTCTAAGAAGAGGTTCGTTATTCTATGGACATTTGGGCAGCACTTCCCTGCGGTGAGCTACTCGAGTCTTTGTGAAAACAGTCCTATGTAAATGCAGTTCTATTATTCATCTTTTAAACCTTCTCTTTGTGATAGCAGTTCAATTCTATTCTTTAATATCCTTCAAGTATTTAATACTTACTCCTATACTTCTACAGATATATATTCTAATTACAAAGGAGGATAAGGTTATTTACCTCAGTAAGCCCAATAATATCCTAGATAAAAGTCTACTTTGAGCAAGGTTTAGCTCCTAAGTTGTGCGCTCGGTGGCTCAGAAAACCTTAGAAGTTCTTCAACTTCTACTAGGACTAAGGGATTTGGGCTAGGGTAATTTGGGCATTATAACAATACTAGAAGACAACTTTTCTACCAAGGGAGGGGGTAGTGTTTGGCTAGGCTAGCTTTAGAGGTTGCTCTCGGCTAGGGCTTCTCAAAGGGGAGGGTGTGTTTGGGCGAAAACAACAAGAGGAGAGGGAGGATTTGAGACTTAGAAAGATTGCTCAATTTAGGATGAAATAACTCTTCAACCAGGGGGGGTATTTATAGGTCAAGGGATGACCAACCAATGGCCAAGATTATGCCAAGTGCAAGGCAAGTGTAGGGTGAGGATTTAGGCAAGTGTCCTTGGCCAACTTGCACACAAAATATCCTACCAACTCCAAGACAAAAATAAGCCAACCCAATCATACTATTGCGTGTGACATCCACTGATGAGAGAGGGTGACAAGTGTCGCCTCTCGTTGGTCCAACGTGTTGCGTCTCTCGGAAAAATCGCAAAATTAGAAATGACATGGCCGAATTTATCCTACGCGAGTTGTGTAAAGCGTTTCGTCAAAACGACTCTAAAGGTGTTGTGTACAAAGTGGAATTCGTCCAAGCCCAGTAGGGGTGACACGTGTCTCCCTCTACTCGTCAAAATATTTCATCTTAGGAAATATCCACAATGGCCAAAATCTCGAAAACAAAGTGGGCCCACAAAAGTAAATTTTCCCGTGGGCCAGTGACCATTTCCAAAATAAAATTCCATAATTCTCTAATATTCCAAGAAGTCCGAATACCAAATCACGGGAATCCAATTCCCATTAACGAACCTTTTCCTTCACAAAAACCGGAAACTTTTAGTGGAAAAATCACCTCTTTCTTCCTTTCCAATTTCAATGTCGTATTCCCGTACGTACGTCCTCGTATACATACCCTGAAACTACGGGGTATAACAAGTTTTTAGGACACAGGTGGGACTTGGTGTTCATGTATGCCTATTGGTGTTATATTATATCATGGACTGCCGGCAGTGAGGAAGGATTCCACGGGCATGATTGATATTATGGGCGTGAGACCCATGGTTATATTTTAGTAATGACTTTGAGGGCATGCGTCCCTGAATTGATATGACTGCTTATGTATTGTGTATTGTAGGTTGGCTATCATACATGTCTCCTGTTTTGTTTAGTTATGATTTCATTCTGATGCTTACATTTCACATACTTTGTACATTCTTCGTCTTGACCTCCTTGGCTGCGTTAAATCTGCTTGAGTTTAGGTACCTTGATTTGGTGATCTCTGGTGTAGGACCACCTTTCGAGTTTACAGATAGCTCCGCTTTGTTCGGAGTTTATCTTTTTGGTATAGTTCCTTGATGCAGGCTTTTATGCGGTTATAGTGCAGCGGGGCCTTGTCCCGTCATATTTCAGTAAAACTCTTAGAGGTCTGTATTCATATGTGGGATTGAACTCATGTACAGTGTAGTGTCTTTTTATTATGTATATTATGGCAGCCTTGTCGGCTTTGCCCTTGTACGTATGTTGGTTTTGAAAAAAAAAATGAGGTGTTATTTAATTTCCGCAGTTTACTTAGTTGTTAAGGTAGAAGGGTGCCCAGGTAGGGCACCAGTCACAGGCCCGGGGTTCGGGGCGTGACATCACAGGTGGGAGATTGGACCCCACAAGGTATTTAGGAGCCGGTCCGAGCTCCAGGAGTCGTGGTTCTCAGAGGAGCAGAGGATTTTCTCGGTCGAGGCCACCTATTCCTCAGTGTTTCCGATATAGTAATCGTAATATGGGGAAATGCCGTCATGGCACAGGTGTTTGTTTTTATTGTGGCCGTCCGGGCCATATACTGAGGGTGTGTCCTTTTAGAAAGAACACCGGTGAGGTGGCTCAGCCTATGAGGCCGATGGTTGATTCCCTTTCCTCTACAGCTGTGTGTTCCCCAGGGAAGGGTGTTCAGATGTCGGCCCGGTAGTGGTAGAGTCGGTGGGTTATAGTTACTGGCGGTCCTTGAACGCATAGAGGGCGTGACTCTTTGGGCGGATCAGGAGGCGACATCGCATGGGGTTACAGGTATATGTCGATTATTTTGAATCATACGTGCATTGTTAGATTCAGATTTTGCCCTAGCTTATATGTTTTCCCTTTGTTGCTAGCAGTTGTAAGTCATAGTACCCCCAGCGGCAGGAATACTTTGATTAGTAAAGTGAATAGTTAAGAATATTGACAAGAATGATAAAGTGAACTGAGACTATAGTTATGTAGAGTTCACAAGTTGTAGTTACCCCATAATAAGTGTAAGACCGATAGGGAAGAATGTATAGTAGAAATACTTCGACCTATGTGACAAACCTCTAGTGAATAGGGGGATAGGGTGAGAAGTACCTAGAGATAAGAGAGATTTATTTCAGACTGAAAATGAGAAGTTAAGTATGTGATGAGTCGGGTTATGGACTCATTTGGATGCCGGTAGTATGGAATGGGGTGATGTCGGTTGATAATGGTCATTATGTGATAGGGTCACGAGGATGCAAGGCCCAAGTCTAGTTAATCGTTATGCGAGTTTGTGGGCGCGTTCCACGAGAATCAGGTCGTAAGGGCCGAGAAAGGCCTTAACGGAAATTCAAGTAGCATAATGGCCAAGTTTGGATAGTAACTCCAAGGATCGGAGAACAGAAACAATACGCAAAATTTTGTACGTATGCTAAATAAGTTTAGAAGTACGAGAAAGTATGACAAGTAAGAAAATAAACGAACCTCTAAGGATCCCGTGTTTGAGAAGACGGTAGCCTTCGAGTGTTGTGAGAAGGGACCACAGACGGAAGGTCTATTGATATGTTTACGTAGGTTATGTGGTGGCCATGTGTGGCATCGTTAGTCTTGTGGAGTATGGATTGATAGACATAGTAAAGAGACTGTGCCGGAGTTTGTATAGCTTGACAATCGACTAAGAACATTCGGGGACGAATGTTTCTAAGGGGGGAAGAATGTTACACCCCGTAAGTCCAGGACATGTATAAGAGAATAGACGCGAGAACACAAGACTTGAAAATTGGTACGAAAGAAAGAATTGTTTTTCCGACGGAAAATCTTCCGAACGTCGGAAGGGAAAAATGTTCGTTGATGAGAATTGGATTCTCAAAATGCATTATTTGATGAATATGGAACTTAATAACATTATGGAAATTTATTTTTACGGATTTGGTCACGTGGGGCCCACCTGAGGAATTTTACGTTTTGTGGGGCCCAAGAGGGTTACAGAATTTTATGGACGAATGAGAGGGCGACACATGGCACCTCCCCCCACATGGTCTTGGATGAAATTATGAAAGGGTAGTATGGTCATTGACCATGGTAGATGAACAAGTCTTGCTAGCTTGAGATTGTTGACTTGTCAACTTGTCCACTTGGCTTAACATTAATTATTCTTCATCCTAGCCCACAAGTGTTTTAATCTAAGCCATCCATTGTGTTTTATATACAACACTAGTGCAAGACAAGGTCTCCAACACTTAGGGAAAAAAATCACAACATTCTTGTGCAAGAAAATTGCTCTCGGCTTTGTCACTTTTTCAACACAAAAATTTTGTAGTTTTGATCCATTATTCACAAGACTTAAACCCAAGGTCCCTAAGGGTATTGTAAGGATATCTCAATAGAAAGATTTCGGAAAAACGGCGTTTTCACGTTAGTCGCAAGGCGAAAACCTAAGGCATTTTCAAAGGTTTTGATTGGAGATGGAAGAGAAGTTGGTTGTGAACTTCTAAGGGCTTCAAATAGAAGATTGGAGCGTAAATGAAAGGAACTAAGAATTGCTAAGGAGCGACTTTGAATCTTGGAAATTTTAAGGGCTTGTAAATGTATAAATCTTATCGTTTTAGCAATTAAAGTTTACTTATCATTTTAGTTATGGATATTAGCAAGCATGAGGTATTTAGTATGAAGTTTGATATGTGTATTGACTATTGGAACCCTAATCCGAAAACTAGCATGTTTAGCCTTAAGATTACAATTCAAGTTGATTATTAGTTTAAGTCGTCACATGTTATATAAAGAAGAAATTATAGTGGTTAAAGTTGCCTATGACTATATAACATGTTAGACCTAAGAACTTGGATTGAAAAAGAATTGGAAAGGACTTGTGTTGTGTTATTGTTGGCCGAGAATGGCTTGTGAGTATTAAACTACTTGGTATGAATTGTGGGGCGGAATTTTACACGTATTGTAAGGCGTGTAATCCCCTTTGGTTGGTTTTTGTTTTGAGCCTTAAATGTGGCGTGTTGGTTATTGAATTCGTCCTTGAAAAAGGTGGCAAAGTATGTAGAAACAAAGGAAGTGCTACCCAATTTTCCGTAGAATAAGAGACCGTGTACTTAGTATTATTCTACGTTAGAAACTAGAAGTTGATAGTCATGTTGTGGCCATTATAGGTTGACACTTCTACGTGCGGCGTATTCGACTTAGCTTGTGGATTAAGCCGAAAAGGTATGTGAACTATCTCTTCTTCTAGCATGATTCCTTAAGATAAAGAAAGTATGTCCTACTCCTTAAATGATCCATTCCTTGGTTGTCCTACAAAAGTTTAAGCCTTAAAGTTAGGCATAGGACGAAATTTGTGCACAACCCACGAAACGAATTGTTTTCCGACGAAACGTTTTCCAAAACTTGCGAAGGGAAAATTACGGCTATGTCATTTATAATTTTTGCGGATTTTTCCGAGAGATGAAATATTTTGGACCAACGAGAGGGTGACACTTGTCACCCTCAAGTGGACGGCAAAGAGGGCTTGGTTGGCACGATTTTAAGGCCTAAACTAAGGGTCAATGTTTGTGAGTGATTTATGGAGTAGGGTTAGGGTGCACTTGTGCAAATCCCCACCCTCCACTTGCCCTCCACTTGCCTTCATCTTGACCGCCAGAAAGTCCTATAAATACCCCTTGAGTTGAAGACTTCTTCATCCACAAATCATCTTTCAAGTCTTAAAACTCCGCTTCCTCTGAGAGCTTTCGTCCAAGCCTCACTTTCCCCTCTTGAGAGCTTAGCCGAAACACCCTTCTCCCCCCTTTCCTAGTAGTCTCGGCAAAAGCCCTCCCCTCTTGGTAGAAATACTCTCCAAGTATTGTTACTATCCCCAAAATACCTTAGCCAATCCCTTTTAGTATTTCCAAAGTTACCTCTATACGTAGAGTCCGGAAATACTACCTTGTATTCCTATAGTCACTAAACGAAACCCTAAGAGAAACTTCATAGTTGGTTGAAGTAGAAAGTAGAAGTTGTGTAGGAACTTCTAAGGGTTTCTTGGAGTGGATTGGAGCGTACAGATTAGGAGCTAAACCTTGCTCAGGATCGACTTATATCTTGGATAATATTGGGCTTATCGAGGTAAATAATCTTATCCTTCTATTGTAATTGGAGAATACATACTGTAGAAGTTGTCACGACCCGAACCCGGGCCCGTGACTGGTGCCTTACCCCGGGCACCCTAGTGATACAACATCAGAGAAAATCAGCGGAAATAAAAACATGAACATGAATTAAGAGAAAAGATAAATAAACAGACGACCAAAGCAGTTGCCTTCATCGTATATACATAAATACCGACAGTTATCCTTTTTACAAACCACACTTGTGATTACTCACAGACCTCTAAGATTTTACAGATAATGGCGGGACGGGGCCGCCATACCCCACGAATGTATAAGAATCTACGGACTCGAGGGTAACATGCGAAAGATAAGCCTCAGAAGGAGCGGAGCTTCAACACGCCGAAATGTGATCCTATAAGCGGGGATCGGCGATCGATGTACCTTTTACTGCGGCATGAGCGCATGGCCCGAAAAGGTCGATTACAACGGTACCAAGTATGTGAAAGCGTAAAATCGTAAATGAAATCATAATAGTCTATATAAAGCGGGAGACATGTATGATAAGCAAACTACGATTCCAACATAAGCGGTCATGTCAAGTCGAGGACCACGCCTCAAAGTCATCCCTCATGCCCGTGGAACTTCTTCCTCACTGCCGGCAGTCTAGGTACAAATCATGTGATACGTATAACAGGTCTCGGCCCATCTTATGGACCCAAAATAGAAACGTGTGGAATACATTCGGTTCGTCCCGTGAACCGTAGTCGAGTGAAATACATTCCGGATGAGCCGTGAATCAAGTGAAATACATTCCCGGATGAACCGGTAATCAAGTGAAATACATTCCCGGATGAACCGGTAGTCGAGTAGAACACAGTACTTGCACAACAAGGCTATCACACGTAACATGGTCAAGTTTCATAACAACAAGCATAAGAAAGTTACACCGCGACTCAAGGTACTTTCATTTTATGTCAAAGTCGGATTTTAACCCTAAAGTACTAAATGCGTTAAATTCCTTTTAAAGATCCATTTCTTTTCTGAAGGTCACCCGATACGTAGTATAAAAATAGAGTGACTAACATTGTTAAGTAAACCAAAATGCTTTCCTTTGTAAAATCAAGTAACAACCTTATTTTCCAAGCGTTCAAGTTTGCCTAATTTCAAAAGCTCAAGTTTCTCATTTTAGAAAAGGTTTAGTAGTTCATAGTTGTAAATCCTTTAAAACATAATTCTCCTTTAAGCGTTTTGAGAAACATATGTCTTATCATGAGTAGGTTATTCTTGTTTATAATTAATCTTATTAAGCGACCATGATCTAGGAAATGTAATATCATTTTGTCTTATCTTAGCTTATGCGGATGGAGGTTTCTCTTTGGTTTAATACCATACTTCATTATTCAATACATTTTCCTTTATTTCTGTTGCGGTGGTTTGTCGATACTCATTACGATTTAGAAATCGGTAAAACATTATTCCTCTTAAAACCAAGTACTCATTACTCACGAATGAGTTTTCACACTTTAACAAAATTCTATTAATACCATTAAGTCAAGTCTCTTATCTTCTAAAAATCATGTAAACCATTCTTTTATCACTCTTAAGGCGTTATACCTAACTTCCCATAAAGCTAGTACAACTCTTTATGTTTTCAAAGCCAAGTATTACTACCATCAAATTCGTTATAAGTCAAATCGGTTACCACTTTGAAACCACAAAGCATTTTCTTACCTACATAAATTTATTATAACCAACTACCCATAAAGCCGTTATAACACTTTATGTTTCAAACCAATCAAATACATTAAACACGTATGCGTCTACCGTACTACATAGTTATACACATATCATTCTAGAGCAGATAGGAAGAGGTTCGCATACCTCGCGGACGATTATCGACTAATAGCAAAAGCGCTCCAAGTACCTCTCAAACCGTCGGCTACACTCTCGATCAAGCGAGATCACTCCACCGTAGTACTACAACTATAGAGGCCACTGGCGCCTATTAATATCTTTAGATCTCGGCGTAGAATATTCTCACGAAAATTGGCACCACCTCACACATGGCAGCGTAAATCTCTCCTCTATCGAAGTGGCTACCAAGCCAACCGGGGTTAACACGTCTAACCTGGCGTGTACAATTCTACTACGGTAATGTTACACAAGTCTCTTTATGTCTGATCTATGTAATTACTGATTCGATTCTCTTCTTTAAATTCGGGCTTAAGTCGCGAAGACATTGCGTAAGTATTATTCGAGCTTAAGTCAAAAGACATTGCCGCACAACTATGTTCGATTCTATATATAGTATACTTAACTATATACTCCTACCGCATGTAATTTCCAATTACAATGTAAGGTCAAGAATGTTTACCTCGATAAGCCCAAAATTATCCGAGTTTATATGTCGATCTGAGCAAGGTTTAGCTCTACTCGTGCGCTCAGGCCACTCCAACCAACCCTTAGAAGTTCTAACCAACTTCTACTTATAACTTCAACTACGGGTGAAGATTTACTTAGGGTTTCGTTTTTGTGACTGAGGGAAGTATAATAGTATTTTCTGGGCTTGTAAAAGTGTAACCTTGGGAAAACTACAAGGTATTTGGCCCAAGGTATTTGGGCATTATAACAATACTTGGAGAGTATTTCTATACCACAAAAGGGGGGTATTTATACGAGACAACTAGGCTGGGGTACCCGCGGCAAAACACCACAAGGGAGGAGGTGGCTCTCGGCCGAGGGCTCAAAGGGGAGGGGTGTGGTGGATGAAAGCTCAAGGGAGAGGGAGTATTTTGAGACTTAGTTAGATTGCTCAAGTTTTTGGATGAAGAAAGTCTTCAACTAGAGGGGTATTTATAGGTCAAGTGAAGGCCAACCAATGGCGAGATCCATCAGTGTTAGGCAAGTGTAAGGCTAAGATTAAGCCAAGTACACCTTATCCATCTACCACCAAAATATCCTACCTAACCCTTGACTAAAAGCCAAGGCCAAATCGTCAGAGGGCGCCTCAGTGCTCGATTAGAGGTGACAAGTGTCGCCTCTCGTTGGTCCAAAATGTTCGTCTCTCGGAAAAATCCGCAAAATTATAAATGACATAGCCGGAATTTTCCCTACGAAAGCTGTGGAAAGCGTTTAGTCAACGACTTTAATCGGGTGTTGTGTACAAATTTCGAAACTAGCCAACTTTAAGGCTCAAATTATAATACGTGCGCTCACGTACATACTGCGGAAATACGAGGTATAACATTCTCCCTCGCAGAAACATTCGTCGAATGTTCCTTCTCAAGAGCGGATAACGATAAAGTTCTTCTAATAAGTTGCCAGCGCCACAAGCGGCCACGAAACAACACATGCGCAAATACTTATATCCAGTCCACGAGAAACACCTCTAACATTACAAACTTTTGTCACTTTGCGCGAGGTTCTAGTGTCACTCCGTGACCCAACTATAGTGCCGGACTGCGTCACGATTCTGAGGTCTAAAATATACATCCTTGCACCTTCTCCCTTTACAAGAAATGATCATATCTATGCTCGCAATACATGCTCGCCTCTGCCCTTACTCGTCGTACTCTTCTCGAACTTTTGAACTCTTCCGATATCGTACCACACTTGATCGTCGGCAGTTCTCAAACCTTGGAGTCACCACCTCCAGCTTGGTTATCTTACTAGCCTCAATCTTCCTTAAGGCCACTTGGCCTTCACGATCCGCTCGGTCGAACATATCCACGAACTCATCGATGGTCATCTAAACTTGGGCCTAGCACCCTCGTGACCCTACCGCTGGCGGGACCACCCGAGCTGACCCGCTCATTCTGCTGCGGGTTGACCGCAACACGTCCTCGGCCGAGCCTGCTTGTCACCGAATCTCGTTTCTCGATCGGAACAACCTTGCTAAATCACGTCATGAAAGATACCACTTTCATTTACCCAACCAGAGACTTATCACCTGATATATTCTAGGCATAAAATGCACTCGACGAGGATCACTCGCGAAATCTTGTACTCAAGACGGCCTTACATCTAAGGTCTCAAGCGTAATATTCTAAGGTTCATCATTTTCTCACCCCGGGCTTACCCTTTTCTGACCGGTCCACTAAATCACATTTTAGCACAAAGCTATCCGAACATAGCACACAATAATAAGGTCATCAATCATGTATACAAATCTCTAGAGGTTAAGGATATACGAAGCTACCGCTCACTCTAATCATAAGTGCGCCTGCGAAGTATGTATGAAAGCGATGAACACCGCGTCCGGTGGCTGCGCCAGCTGCCGTACCTCTCCTATAAGCGATCTCTCGTCACATGGCCCGGCCGCGAGTGAAACAAGCACCCGATAAAAGCGACATTTCCGGGATGATGTTTGCCACATCGTACTGCGAGGACATGAATCCTGGCGGCTAGCACTCACGTAAACACAGTGAACGAAGCCACGAGCTCGACCAGCTCGAATACCGAGCGACCAAGGCGCGGAGGACCACTGCATCTTGGTGGAGGTACATAACTGGCTATTCTTTGGGCGGTCCGCGAAAGTTACCAAAGGACCTGCTGTTGCGGCCTCTTCTGCTGATCTCGGTCATTCCGTCGACCTCTCGTGCCTCGCATCCTAGTGCATGAGCTTGCGTGCGGGCAATGTCCATGCGGTGAAGAAGCTACACCGTCAAGCCTGCCAGTAATCGTCGGCCGGTGGCGTGGCGGTGTACTCGTCCTCCATATCCGCTACTCTGGCGGGAACATACCGAGCTAATGAGTCGAACTCCACATTGTACTCTCTAACCGTCGCCCGTCGCCTCAGCGTCAAAAATATGTCGGCCCGAGCCCTCCTCATCCGTGGAGGCAAGAAATGTGCAAGAAATGCCCTCGAGAACTGCGTCCCCAAATGCTTTGGAAGTGCATGCTCTTCCCGGGACAGCTCACGAATCAAACGATCAGCTGCGATATCACGCGGTGATGCGAACCAAATACCACCGACTACGCCTCTGAGGCTCGATCACTCTCATGATCGATTGTGGTGTCGGATAAACTCACGAGGTCGTCCTCGGCTCGATCCATAGAACAACGGAGGGCTACAACTCGGGAAGTCCAGTAGCCTCAAAATGCGCTCGGGGTGAACTACGGTCTTCTTGAAATTTGGGCTGCTGCGTCCGGCTATCCTCATATCTGGCCACGACTACGGCGATGGCGACCATCTCCTTGTACCCCGTCTCATCTGCTCCGGTGTGGGGTGGAGGCTCAGTCTTGTAGTCTCAGCGGCCCAGCTGCTGCGGCTCTGACTCTCTTTGGTCTTTGGCGGCGTCGCGAAACCCGTCGGGCTTTATCTCAGTCTTGGCCAGGGCTGCGCCCTCGTACTCCTGTATCTCACTAACAGCTCCCTCATTGCCTTGCCCGTGGGCACAGGTTGCCTGCGCGGAGGCATAGCGGTAAAGGAAAGGAATCGTCGGAGGGTCGATTTATCACACGGCTACAGGCACGATCTCGGAATGAGAAGAATGAAACCAATCCTAAATGCCTGCGACCTCACGATTATAGATGTGGTGCACAACACACCGATAATCAAGACTCTACTAGACACGATGCATAGACACTTTCCGAGGACTAAGCGCTCGATACCACTTTTGTCACGACCGAACCGGGCGTGGTGATGCCTACCGGGCACCTGGTGATCTGACATCGGAGAAAATCGGAAATAAAAACATGAACATGAATTAAGAGAAAAGATAAATAAGCGAGGCCAAAGCGATTGCCTTCATCGTATATACATAAATACGACGATTATCCTTTTTACAAACCACGCCTGCGATTACTACAGACCTCTAAGATTTTTACAATAATGGCGGGACGGGGGCCGCCATACCACGAATGTATAAGAATCTCTGACTCGAGTAACATACCAAAAGATAAGCCTCAGAAGAGCGGAGCTTCGACACGCTGAGAAATGTGATCCTATGGCGGGGATCGACGATCGATGTACCTTTTACTGCGGCGTGACGCGGCCCGAAGGAGTCGATAGCGGTACCAAGTATGTGGCGTAAAATCGTAAATGAAATCATAATAGTCTATATAAGCGGAGACATGTATGATAGCAAACTACGATTCCTGACATAAGCGATCGTGTCAGTCGGGGACGCGCCCTCAAAGTCATCCCTCGTGCGTGGAACTTCTTCCTCATTGCTGGCGATCTAGGTACAAATCATGTGATACGTATAACGGTCTCGGCCCGTCTTATGGACCCAAAATAAAGCGTGTGGAATACGTTCCGGTTCGTCCCGTGAGCCGTGGTCGAGTGAAATACATTCCGGATGAGCCGTAATCAAGTGAAATACATTCCGGATGAGCCGTGTCAGTGAAATACATTCCGGATGAGCCGGTAATCAAGTGAAATACATTCCGGATGAGCCGGTAATCAAGTGAAATACATTCGGATGAGCCGGTAATCAAGTGAAATACATTCGGATGAGCCGTGTCAAGTGAAATACATTCGGATGAGCGGTGGTCGAGTAGAACCGCGACTTGCACAACAAGGCTATCACACGTAACATGGTCAAGTTTCATAACAACAAGCGTAAGAAAGTTACACGACTCAAGTACTTTCATTTTATGTCAAAGTCGGATTTTAACCTAAAGTACTACGTCGTTAAATTCCTTTTAAAGATCCATTTCTTTTCTGAAGGTCACCCGATACGTAGTATAAAAATGAGTGACTAACATTGTTAAGTAAACCAAAATGCTTTCCTTTGTAAAATCAAGTAACAACCTTATTTTCCAAGCGTTCAAGTTTGCCTAATTTCAAAAGCTCAAGTTTCTCATTTTAGAAAAGGTTTAGTAGTTCATAGTTGTAAATCCTTTAAAACATAATTCTCCTTTAAGCGTTTTGAAAACATATGTCTTATCGTGAGTAGGTTATTCTTGTTTATAATTAATCTTATTAGCGACCATGATCTAGGAAATGTAATATCATTTTGTCTTATCTTAGCTTATGCGGATGGAGGTTTCTACTTGGTTTTAATACCATACTTCATTATTGATACATTTTCCTTTATTTCTGTGCGATGGTTTGTCGATACTCATTCGATTTCCGAAATCGGTAAAACATTATTCCTCTTAAAACCAAGTACTCATTACTACGAATGAGTTTTCACACTTTAACAAAATTCCTATTAATACCGTTAAGTCAAGTCTCTTATCTTCTAAAAATCGATAAACCATTCTTTTTATCACTCTTAAGGCGTTATACCTAACTTCCCGTAAATCTAGTACAACTCTTATGTTTTCAAAGCCAAGTATTACTACATCAAATTCGTTATAAGTCAAATCGATTTACCACTTTGAAACCACAAAGCATTTTCTTACCTACATAAAGTGTTATAACTGACTACCCGTAAAGCGTTATAACACTTTATGTTTCAAACAATCAAATACATTAAACACGTATGCGTCTACCGTACTACATAGTTATACACGTATCATTCTAGAGCAGATAGGAAGAGGTTCACATACCTCGCGACGATTATCGACTAATAGCAAAAGCGCTCGAAGTACCTCAAACCGTCGGCTACACTCTCGATCAAGCGGATCACTCCACACGTAGTACTACAACCTATAGAGGCCTGGCGCCTATTAATATCTTTAGATCTCGGCGTAGAATATTCTCTGAGAAAATTCGGCGACACCTCCCCACATGACAGCGTAAATCTCCTCTCTATCGAGCGGCTACCAAGCCAACCGGGGTTACTGCGTCTAACCGGGCGTGTACAATTCTACTACGGTAATGTTACAAGTCTCATGTCTGATCTATGTAATTCTGATTCGATTCTCTTCTTTAAATTCGGGCTTAAGTCATGAGACATTCTGTAAGTATTATCGAGCTTAAGTCAAAAGACATTGCCGCACAACTATGTTGAGTTCTATATATAGTATACTTAACTATATACTCCTACCACATGTAATTTCCAATTACAGAAGGTCGAGAATGTTTACCTCGATAAGCCCAAAATTATCGAGTTTATATGTCGATCTGAGCAAGGTTTAGCTCCTGCTCAGTGCGCTCAGGCCGCTCGACCAACCCTTAGAAGTTCTAACCAACCAACTTATAACTTCAACTACGGGTGAAGATTTACTTAGGGTTTCGTTTTTGTGGTGAGGAAGGATAAGAGTATTTTCTGGGCTAGTACAAGTGTAACCTTGGGAAAACTACAAGGTCTTTTGGCCCAGGTATTAGGGCATTATAAAAATACTTTGAGAGTATTTCTATACCACAATAGGGGGGTATTTATACGAGAAAACTAGGCTAGGGGTACCAGGCAAAACACCACAAGGGGAGGAGGTGGCTCTCGGCCGAGGGCTCTCGAAGGGGAGGGTGTGGTGGATGAAAGCTCAAGGAGAGGAGTATTTTGAGACTTAGTTAGATTGCTCAAGTTTTTGGATGAAGAAAGTCTTCAACTAGAGGGTATTTATAGGTCAGTGAAGGCCAACCAATGGCCAAGATCCGTCAGTGTTAGGCAAGTGTAAGGCTAAGATTAAGCCAAGTACACCTTATCCATCTACCACCAAAATATCCTACCTAACCACTTGACTAAAAGCCAAGGCCAAATCGTCGAGGGCGCCTCGAGTGCTCGATTAGAGGTGACAAGTGTCGCCCTCTCGTTGTCCAAAATGTTTCGTCTCTCGGAAAAATCCGCATAAAATTATAAATGACATAGCGAATTTTCCCTACGAAAGCTGTGAAGCGTTTAGTCGCGACTTTAATCGGGTGTTGTGTACAAATTTCGAAACTAGCCAACTTTAAGGCTCAAATTATAATGCGTCTGCTCGCGTACATACTGCGGAAATACTGGTATAACATTCTCCTCCTTAGAAACATTCGTCGAATGTTCCTTCTCAAACGGATAACGATAAAGTTCTTCTAATAAGTTGCAGCGCCACGTACGAAACAACACGTGCGCGCAAATACTTATATCGAGTCCACGAGAAACACCTCTAACATTACAAACTTTTGTCACTTTGCGCGAGGTTCTAGTGTCACTCGTGACCCAACGATGGTATCGGTGCATCGATTCACGAGGTCTAAAATATAAATCCTTGCGCCTTCTCCCTTTACAAGAAATGATCATATCTATGCTCTTAATACATGCTCGCCTCTACCCTTACTCGTCGTACTCTTCTCGAACTTTTGAACTCTTCGGTATCGTGCCACACTTGATCATCGCCAGTTCTCCAAACCTTGGAGTCACCACCTCGACTTGGTTATCTTACTAGCCTCGATCTTCCTAAGGCCACAGGCCTTCACGATCCGCTTCAGTCGAACATATCCACGAACTCATCGATGGTCATCTAAACTTGGGCCTAGCACCCTCGTGACCCTACCGCTGGCGGAGACCACGAGTGACCCCCACCATTCGACTCACGGGTTGACCGCAACACGTCCTCAACCCGAGCCTGCATCCGCGCCGACTCTCTCGGTTCTCGATCCGGAACAACCTTGCTAAATCACATCCTGAAAGATACCACTTTCATTTACCCATCCAGAGACTTATCACACAATATATTCTAGGCATAAAATGCACTCTGACAAGGATCACTCGCAAAATCTTGTACTCAAGCGGCACATCTAAGGTCTCAAGCGTAATATTCTAAGGTTCATCATTTTCTCACCCCGGGCTTACCACTTTTCCCTGACCAGGTCCCTAAATCACATTTTAGCACAAAGCTATCGAACATAGCACACAATAATAAGGTCATCAATCATGCATACAAATCTCTAGAGGGTTAAGGATATACTGAAGCTACCGCTCAGCTCTAATCATAAATGCGCCTGCGGCAGCATGCGTAGAAAGCGATGAACGCCCGCGATCAGGTGAGCTGCGCTAAGCTGCGGTACCTCTCCTATAAGCCTGATCTCGTCCATGGCCAGCGGCGCGGTGAAACAAGCACCGATAAAGCGACATTTCGGGATGATGTTTGCCGCATCGTGGCGAGAGGGCGTGAATCCTGGCCTGCACTCGCGTAAACAGTGAACGAAGCCACGGAGCTCGACCAGCTCGAATACGAGCGACACGAAGGCTGCGGAGGACCACTGCATCGGTGGAGGTACATAACTAGGCTATTCTTGGCGGTCCGCCGAAAGTTACCAAAGGACCTGCTGTTACGGCCTCTTACTGGCGATCTCGGTCATTCCGTCGACCTCTCCGTGCCTCGCATCCTGGTGCATGAGCTTGCATGCGGGCAATGTCCATGCGGTGAAGAAACTACCCGTACAAGCCTCTGCCAGTAATCGTCGGCCGGTGGCGTAGCGGTGTACTCATTCCTCCATATCCGCTACTCTGGCGAGAACATACCGAGCTAATGAGTCGAACTCCACATTGTACTCTCTAGCAATCGCGATCCTGCCTCAGCGTCAAAAATATGTCGGCCCGAGCCCTCTCATCTGTGGAGGCAAGAAATGTGCAAGAAATGCCCTCGAGAACTCATCCCAAACTGCGGAAGTCATGCTCTTCCGGGGCGGCTCAGCGAATCAAACGATCAGCTGGTATCACGCGGTGATGCGAACCCAATACCACCGACTACGCCTGCGAGGCTCGATCACTCTCATGATCCGTGTAGGCTGTCGGATAAACTCCGAGTCGTCCTCGGCTCTCGATCCATAGAACCGGAGGCTACAACTCGGGAAGTCGTAGCCTCAGGTATGCGCTCGGGGGTGAACTACGGGTCTTCTTGAAGTGGAGCTAGCTGCATCCGCCTATCCTCATATCGCCCACGACTGCGGCGATGGCGCCATCTCCATGTACCCCATCTCATACGCTCCGGTGTGGGGTGGAGGCTCAGTCTTGTAGTCTCGGCGACCAGCTGCTGCGGCTCTCAACTCTCTTTGGTCTTTGGCGGCGTCGCGGCTCCGTCGTCGGAAGCAACTGTCTCAGTCTTGGCAGGACTGCGCCTGCGTACTCCTCTGTATCTCACTGCGGCTCCTCATTGCCTTGCCCATCGGGCTGGGTTGCCTTTACGGAGGCATAGCGGTAAAGGAAAGGAATACGTCGGAGGGTCCGATTTATCACACGACTCTAAGGCACGATCTCGAGAATGAGAAGAATGAAACCAATCCTAAATGCCTGCGACCTCTGATTATAGATGTGGTGCACAACACAGATAATCAAGACTCTACTACACGGTGCATGGACACTTTCGAGGACTAAGCTGCTCGATACCACTTTTATCACGACCGAACCGGGCGTGGTAGTGCCTACCGGGCACCTAGTGATACAACATCGAGAGAAAATCAGCGGAAATAAAAACATGAACATGAATTAAGAGAAAAGATAAATAAGCAGAACCAAAAGCGATTGCCTTCATCATATATACATAAATACCGACGGTTATCCTTTTACAAACCACCTCAGCGATTGCTACAAACCTCTAAGATTTTACAGCATAATGGCGGAATGGGGCCGCCATACCACGAATGTATAAGAATCTGGACTCGGAGTAACATACCAAAAGATAAGCCTCAGAAGAGCAGAGCTTCCAACACTGAAATGTGATCCTATAAGCGGGGATCGATAGTCGATGTACCTTTTACTGCGGCATGAGCGGCCCCGAAGGAGGTCGATTACAACGGTACCAAGTATGTGGCGTAAAATCACGTAAATGAAATCATAATAGTCTATATAAAGCGGGAGACATGTATGATAACAAACTACTGATTCCACAACATAAGCGATCGTGTCAAGTCGAGGACCCGCGCCTAAAGTCATCCCTCGTACGTGGAACTTCTTCCTCACTTTGCGATCTAGGTACAAATCATGTGATCGTATAACGGTCTCGGCCCATCTTATGGACCCAAAATAGAAGCGTGTGGAATACATTCCAGTTCGTCCATGAGCCGTGGTCGAGTGAAATACATTCCGGATGAGCCGGTAATCGTGAAATACATTCCCGGATGAGCCGTGTCAGTGAAATACATTCGGATGAACGGTAATCAAGTGAAATACATTCGGATGAACCGGTAATCAAGTGAAATACATTCGGATGAGCCGGTAATCAAGTGAAATACATTCGGATGAGCCGTAATCAAGTGAAATACATTCCGGATGAGCGGTGTCGAGTAGAACACGATGCTTGCACAACAAGGCTATCACCGTAACATGGTCAAGTTTCATAACAACAAGCATAAGAAAGTTACACACGACTCAGTACTTTCATTTTATGTCAAAGTCAGGATTTTAACCTAAAAGTACTACGTCGTTAAATTCCTTTTAAAGATCCATTTCTTTTCTGAAGGTCACCCGATACGTAGTATAAAAATAGAGTGACTAACATTGTTAAGTAAACCAAAATGCTTTCCTTTGTAAAATCAAGTAACAACCTTATTTTCCAAACGTTCAAGTTTGCCTAATTTCAAAGCTCGAGTTTCTCATTTTAGAAAAGGTTTAGTAGTTCATAGTTGTAAATCCTTTAAAACATAATTCTCCTTTAAGCGTTTTGAGAAACATATGTCTTATCATGAGTAGGTTATTCTTGTTTATAATTAATCTTATTAAGCGGCCATGATCTAGGAAATGTAATATCATTTTGTCTTATCTTAGGCTTATGCGGATGGAGGTTTCTACGGTTTTAATACCATACTTCATTATTCAATACATTTTCCTTTATTTACTGCTGCGATGGTTTGTCGATACTCATTACGATTTCAAATCGGTAAACATTATTCCTCTTAAAACCAAGTACTCATTACTCACGAATGAGTTTTCACACTTTTAACAAAATTCTATTAATACCGTTAAGTCAAGTCTCTTATCTTACAAAAATCGATAAACCATTCTTTTTATCACTCTTAAGCGTTATACCTAACTTCCCATAAAGCTAGTACAACTCTTATGTTTTCAAAGCCAAGTATTACTACATCAAATTCGTTATAAGTCAAATCGATTTACCACTTTGAAACCACAAAGCATTTTCTTACTACGTAAAGTATTATAACTGACTACCCATAAAGCCGTTATAACACATGTTTCAAACCAATCAAATACATTAAACACGTATGCGTCTACCGTACTACATAGTTATACACATATCATTCTAGAGCAGATAGGAAGAGGTTCACATACCTCGCGACGATTATCGACTAATAGCAAAGCGCTCCAGTACCTCAAAGTGGCTACACTCTGCGATCAAGCGGTCGCTCCACACGTGGTACTACAAACTATAGAGGCCTGGCGCCTATTAATATATTTAGATCCCGGCGTAGAATATTCTACAGAAAATTGGCACCTCCCCACATGAGCGTAAATCTCTCTCTGTCGGCGGCTACCAAGCCAACGAGAGGTTAACACGTCTATGGGCGTGTACAATTCTACTACCGGTAATGTTACACAAGTCTCATGTCTGATCTATGTAATTACTGATTCGATTCTCTTCTTTAAATTCGAGCTTAAGTCGCGACATTGCGTAAGTATTGTCGGGCTTAAGTCAAAAGACATTGCCGCTTTATGTTCAGTTCTATATATAGTATACTTAACTATATACTCACCACATGTAATTTCCAATTACAACGAAGGTCAAGAATGTTTACCTCGATAAGCCCAAAATTATCAGAGTTTATATGTCGATCTGAGCAGGTTTAGCTCTGCTCAGTGCGCTCAGGCCAGCTCGACCAACCGCCCAGAAGTTCTAACCAACCACTACTTATAACTTCAACTACGGGTGAAGATTTACTTAGGGTTTCGTTTTTGTGGTGAGGAAGTATAATAGTATTTTAGGGCTTGTAAAAGTGTAACCTTGGGAAAACTACAAGGTATTTGGCCCAGGTATTTGGGCATTATAACAATACTTGGAGAGTATTTCTATACCACAAAGTGGGTATTTATCACGAGACAACTAGGCTAGGGGTACCCCCACTTAAAACACCACAAAGGAGGGAGGTGGCTCGGCCAAGGGCTCTCAAGGGGAGGGGGTGTGGTGGGCCCAGCTCGAGGAGAGGGAGTATTTTGAGACTTAGTTAGATTGCTCAAGTTTTTGGATGAAGAAAGTCTTAACTAGAGGGTATTTATAGGTCAAGTGAAGGCCAACCAATGGCGAGATCCATCCAAGTGTTAGGCAAGTGTAAGGCTAAGATTAAGCCAAGTACACCTTATCCATCTACCACAAAATATCCTACCTAACCCTTGACTAAAAAGCCAAGGCCAAATCGTCCAAGGGCGCCTCGAAGTGCTCGATTAGAGGGTGACAAGTGTCGCCTCTCGTTGGTCCAAAATGTTTCGTCTCTCGGAAAAATCCATAAAAATTATAAATGACATGGCGGAATTTTCCTACGAAAAGTGTGGAAACGTTTGGTGAAAAAGCGACTTTGTCGGGTGTTGTGTACAAATTTCGAAACTAGCCAACTTTAAGGCTCAAATTATAATACGTACGCGCTCACGTACATACTCTGGAAATACGGGGTATAACAGAAGTATAGAAATAAGTATAAAATACATAGAAGGGTATTACAGAAGAGAATTGAACTGTAAATACATCAGAAGAATATTAAAGAAGATTGAATTGTACTTACATAGGACTGTATTTACAGTAGACTTGTATAGTTTACCGGGTAGGGAAGTGCTGCCCGATTTTCCGTAGAATAGAGAACCCTCTGCTTAGTTTAATCCTCTGAGTAGTCTAGGCGTTGATAGGCGTATTTGACTATTATAGGTTGATACTGCTGCGCGACATATTCGACTTGGCGGTGGATTTCGCAGAAGGTATGTGATTCTTCCTATACTCTTAATCATGATATTTTAAAGTATATATATAGTACGGTGAGCGTCACGTGTGTTAAGCGAACATGGTTTTACTTGACGTCTTTTGACTTGAGTCTAAATAATAAGAATCTTGAAGTATTTCAAAAGAATTATGAATCATTTTTGAAAGAAGAGTAATACTTGGTTTTTTAAACAAAAGCTTAAGAGTTATACTAGCTTTATGGGAAGTTAGGTATAACGACTTAAGAAAGATAAAAGAAACGGTTTACTTATGTATTTATAAAAGACTTGTATTGATTTCTGGAAAGTACAATAAGATGGTTTGTTGAGTAGACATATTGTGATGCTATGTGTGTTAGTATCCTGTAACGTTTGTGTAAAAAGGTTATTCTTGTTTGTGCTTATGTTGTTTAACGATAAGCCGTTATGTTTGTCACGACCCATTCCGGGGCCCGTGACTGGTGCCTTACCGGGGCACCCAAGTAGTCATACATCAGAGTAATCAGCGGAAATATAAAACAAGACATGAAACATTTTATAAAATAAGACACAGTTTATGTGAGAAAACATCGCCTTTCGGCATATATATATAAACATGGTTTTACTTGATTACATCCAAATCTTGTACAACATGACTCTGACACCTCTGAAATATACAACTATGGCGGGACGGGGCCCATACCATACCTGTATGCACAAAACTATCTACAACAGGAGATCATACCCAGTAGAGCCTCGGAAAGATGGAGCTCAGACACCAACGTAGAGATCCTAAGAATGTGGATCTAGCACTGCCCTTACTGCAGCATGAACGACCTTCCGAGAAGAGTCGATACAAGTACTAAGTATATGAAACTGTAAAATACTTAAATGAAAACATATCATGTTAAAATCAGTTTTACAAGTATGTATGAAACAACCAAGGGGACGCATAGTGCCACATCATAAACAAGAGCAACAAAGTGGCGTAGCTTGGGTCTTTTCTAGGCGAATGATCGAAGCAGGCCAATTGCGTGGTATCACCATGCAAGGCTAATCACGGACTCCGTAGTCCGCATAGGCCACTCGCGTAGGCCGCGTAGGGTACATAACCCGCATCGGTGGCTACTCCTCGGCGTAAATCACGGACTCGTAGTCGCATGGCCCATATACGCGTGAGGTATAACCCGCGTCACTAACTGGAACTCCGTAGCTCGCGTAGGTCCTTGGACCGCGTAGGTATTCTCGAATCATGGTCCCGGACGCTGATCTACCGCGTCGGCGACAACCCCGGTAATATGTCAAGAGGTGAGTGATATTATACTAACATATAACGACTTATTGTTAAACAACATAAGCCAACAAGAATACTCTCTTATACAAGCGTTACAAGACACTAACACACATAGCATCATATCATGTCTACTTTATCAAACCATCTTATTATTCTTTTCACAAGTCAATATAAGTGCATTATAAATACATAGGCAAAGCATTTCTTTTATCATGCTTAAGTGGTTATACCTAACTTCCCATAAAGCTAGTATAACTCTTAGCTTTTGTTTTAAAACCAATTAGTTCTCTTACATTAAAAAATGATTGATTGCTCTTTTGAAATGCTTTGGATCTTTATTATTCAGCTTAAGCGGTGAGGCATGCGTAAGTATTGTCGGGCTTAAGCGTGAGGCATTCCGTAAGTATTATTCGAGTTAACACGTATGCGTCTGGTACTACATATATACTTTAAATTATCATGCTTTAGGAAGAATCGCCATACCGGTGAAAACCACCGCCAAGTTGAATATGTCGCGTAGGAAGAATCGCCTATAATAGTCGGAACACGTCTATCAGCGTTCGGACTACTTTATGTGATTCTAAGCAGAGGGTTCTATATCCTACGGAAAATTAGGCGACTTCCCTGCGGTGAGCTACTCGAGTCTCTTTGTGAAAGCAGTCTATGTAAGTACAATTTGATTAATCTTCTTTTAAACCCTTCTACTTGTGATATGATTCAATTCTATACTGTGATATTCTTCTAAGTATTTATACTTATTCTTATACTACTACGATGTATTCTCTAATTCAAAGAGGGTTAGGATTAGTTACCTCGGTAAGCCCAATAATATCCTAGAAAAGTCGCGCTGAGCAAGTTTAGCTCTAAGTTTATGCGCTCAGGTAGCTCGAAACCAGAAGTTCTTCACAACTTCTACTAAGGACTAAGGGATTTGGGCTAGGTATTTTGGGCATTATAACAATACTAGAAGACAACTTTTCTACCAAGGGAGGGGGGGTAGATTTCGGCTAGGCTAGGGGGGGTAGGCCCTCGGCCAAGCTCACTAAAAAGGGGGGGGGGGGTGTTGGACGAAAAAGGCTACAAGGGAAAGGAGAGGATTTTCAAGACTTGGAAAGGAATTTGTGGATGAAGAACTCTTCATCTTAAGAAGTATTTATAGGTCAAGACATGGCCAACCAAGGGCCAAGATTTGGCAAGTGCTAGGAAAGTGTAAGGTCGAGATTAGGGCAAGTGTCCTTGGCCAACTTGCACACAAAATATCCTACCTAATCCTTGACTTGTGCAAAGGCACAAAAAACGTGCGCCGTTGTCCAATTCGTCCAATGGAAGATTTCAAGTCCACGATTGGAGGGTGCCAAGTGTCGCCTCCGTTGGTCCAAAATGTTCGTTTCTCGGAAAAATCCGCAAAAATTAGAAATGGCATGGCGGAATTTGCCCTACGAAAGTGGAAGCGTTTCGTCGGAAAACTATTCGTTTTGTGAGTTGTGCCCAAGAAAAACGTATTGTGACTAAACTTGAAGGCTAGACTTTTGAACGTATTACCTTACGTACATACTGCAAATACGGTATAACATTCTCCTCGCCAGAAACATTCGTCCGAATGTTCCTTCCCAAACGATTAACGATAAGGTCCTTCATAACTTAAGCGATTGCAAATGCCACACACGGCCACAAAACAACACTTAGGCATAGCGATAATGAAAATTTACAAGTAGGAAAGTGAATTACGGAGGTGTGGGAATAGGTGAGGATACTACGCCTCATGTCCTCGCCGACTTCCCGCGTCATCTCCTCCACGAGCTCGTTCCGCCACAAGACTTTGGCGGAAGCCCGTCCTTCGTCCTCGGGCGCTAACTTGGCGATCGATTATCGCTATGGGAACCTCGCCATCGATAACCTCGGTCACTGGACATCATCAATCGGTGCACCCTAGATGGATCCCGATACATCTCCTCGGCGTATATCGTGAAAACCGGATGCGCCTCCGGATCGGACGGCGGATCCAACTCATAGGCAACCTTGCCTACCTGCGGACAATGCGAAGCGGCCCGATGTACCTTGGTGAGTTTCCCTTCTTCCGAATCTCATCACACCGCCCATGGGTGACATGAGAAAACCCAATCATCAGCGCGAACTCCGGATGCTGGCGGCGATGATCTGCATCGACTTACATCGACTCTAAAATTTGTCGATGCCGCTCTTGGATAAACCGCTTATCCACTGCCTGTTGCACCAAATCTGGTCCCACTAGCTGCACCTCGCCCACATCGAACCAACCTATAGGCGATCTGCACTTCCTCCCATACAAGGAGCCATATGAATACTGGAGTGGTAGCTATTATTGTACGCGAACTCAACTAGAGGCAAATGATCCTCGGCTACCACGAAGTCGATAACACGGGCTCGCGACATATCCTCAAAGTGCGGATAGTGCGCTCGGCTTTGTCGATGCATGCGTGGATGGAATGCGATTTCGAGCTCGCTGCGTCCCTAAACCTCTGCGGAAAGACCTCGAAGTTAGCGTGGCGGGCTCCTGCATGCGATATGATCGAAATAGGGACTCCATGCGATCGGCGACCTCTCGGATGTAAGTCGGCATAATCCTCGGTGAAAAAGTCGTCTGGCGGGAAGAAAGTGGGCTGATTTAGTCGACTGTCGACGATAACCCATATAGAATCATGTCTCCTGCGAGTGCGAGGTAATCCGTGATGAAGTCCGTGTTGATTACCTCCCACTTCGGTCGGGATCTCGATAAATGCGTAACAAACCACCGGGCCTCACGGTGCTCTGCCTTCACGCTGCGACAACACGGGCGAGCTACGAACTCTGCAACGTCCTCTTGAGCCATCCCACGATACACGGATCTGCGGTCGTGGTACATCTTGAGTCGACCACGGATGGATAAATGCGTGTGTGCTTCCCGAACCTGCGCGAAGTCACGAAACATCTGGAACACACAACGCCCTCAAACCTTAGCACCCCATCGGTGCTACCTCAGGACCCTTGCCCTCACGAAGAGGCGTATCGCGATATCGAATCAAAGTGGATCCTCGAGCGTTGCCTCTTCACCTCGCCGGCGATGGAAGACTCGGCAACCTCACGAACTCTAACCCTTAACGCTATCGAATCAATCAAGCGAACACCAAGGCTCGCTAAGCTGGTGCAAATCACGAACCATGTCCCTCCTCTCTGTTGCATCGATAGGCTCCCATCGACCCTACGACTAGAGCATACGCACTGACATTGGGCTTCCCGGGTGAGTACAGGTTATCAACATCGTAATCCTTAAGCAACTCTAACCACAGTCTGCGCCGTAATTTGGCTCCTACGGGTGAAGATATCTTTGGAGGCTCTTGTGGTGCAGTAAAAATATCACGTGAACCCGTACAAATAGTGCCTCAGGATCTTGGCGTGAATCCACGGCCCGACTCGAATCATGGGTGGGGTAGTTCCTCTCGTGTTTCATCATTTGTCGGGATGCATATGTTATAACCTGCCATCTGCGTCAACACATCCCAACGATGCGCGCGTCACAATACTGCGACATAACCATCTGTGCCCTGCGGAAGAAGTAAGAGCGAGGCGGTCGTCGGTCTCTCTTTAACCGGCTGGAAACCACCGCTCCGCGACATCGATCCCGGCTGAAACTTGGCTTCATACGAGTCGGCCTAGTCAATGATGCGAGATAGAAGCAAACTTCTCCACGAACGCCGATAATATCTGCAGGCCCGAGCTGCGAACCTCAGCCGGATGGTAGGTCTAGGCAAGTCACTGCCACCGATCTTGGTCGTATCCACTCGAATGCCATCGGCCCGACAATATGCCCAGCGCCGAAGTCAGCAAAACTCACGTTTGGAAAACTTGGCGTCTGGCTGCTTTGATCTGGAAGCTGTCGGCCTGATCCTGAAATACTCGCGTACTCCTGCTCTGGCGAGAATAAACCAAGATATCATCGATAGAACACTATCACAAGCGTGTCCAAAAATGGTTTGAACACTCGGTTCATCAAATCCATGAATACCGCGGAGCATTGGTCAACCAGACATGACCACGAACTCGTAATGCGTGCGGGTCTGAATGCGATCTGGGACATCCGCCTCGACTACTTTGATGATGGCGGCCCGTAGATCGATCTTGGAGAAGCATCTACGCGCCACTGGCCCGGTCGAACAAATCATCAATCACAGGAAGGGTATCTGTTCTTAATGGTCACCTTGTTGCATGTAATCAACACACATGCGCGGCGTCCGTCATTAACTTCGCGAACAATCTGCGCTCCCGGGGAGAAGCGCTAGGCTGATGAAGCCGCTTCTCGGCAAATCTCTAAGGTGATCCTTGACTCTCTCAACTCGGCGGTGCCATTACGTATGGCGGAATGGAAATAGGCGAGTGTGCAGCAATATGTCAATACAAAACTCAATCTCCCTCTGGGAGGATGCGGGAGGTCGTGCGGAAATCGTGCGGGAACTCTCGACCACTTTGGGCCGCGGAAAATCTGGTACCCACTTTAGTATCAAACACGAGCGAGATGGTAGATATACCCATACGCACCGTCTTCCTAGCCGAGGTAGGAAATAAACCTACCCGCCGGCGATGGTGCTCCTCCCACTCGACAACGGCTCGCCGAGCTGGAACCGTGCTACTCTCTCTCTGCGGTCTACATTGGCGTAGCAAGCTAGCCAATCCGTCCCGTGATCACGTCGAAGTCAATCATCTCAACTCTGTCAAGTCGGCTGGTCATGGCGTAAATAGTCACGGGACAAGCTCTATATACCGAGCTACCAAGATCACCCTGCTGGCGTAGCTACCTCGAAAGGGTCTATGGACTCGGGCTCTATCCACTATCTACTAGCAGCAAGGGAGATATATGGGGCGAGTAGAACCGGATCTATCAAAGCATCTGCGTCAAACCCGAGCGATAAGGTACACAGCGACATCGGTGAGGCCTCACGATCTGTCGGTGGACAAAGCATAAATGCGGTTACGAGGACTTCGCTAGAAATGAGACCAGCCCACGACCTGCATCGCGACACGCTGGTCCATGAGTACCTTGCCCTCCAGGCGAGTAGGCTGTCGAGGATGAAGAAGACCGCGAAAGAACACATGGTGACCACTGCCAGCCTTTGCCCTTGGTCGGCCGGTTCCTCGCATAGTGACCTGCGGCCACAGCTGAAACAAGCTCGTAGCACCACGACTCGAAGTGGGATCTGCATCGGCCACGAGGGGATGGTCGATCGGCGATACCTCTGCTGCTCTGGGCGTCACGAAGTCTGAGGCCACAGTGCGCTCTCGAATGTCTGGTGTCTTGAGGGCGGTGCGAGGAGTGCTCGGTGGCGTGGTGCAAATCTAGGCTAACTGCGGCGCCGCGCGATAGCCACCAAAGACCTGCCGTCACGGTCTTACCTGCTGCTGCTATCAACCCGTCGATCTACGCTCCTCACATCCAGAGCATGAGCTGCGTGCGGGTAATGTCCATACGGTGAAGAAACACTTACGCATGACTCGGCCGTATAATCATCTAGCCCGGTGGCGTGGCGGTGCACCTATCCTCATATCTGCTGCAATCTTTGGGGCGTGTCGAGCGATGAATCAAACTCGACATTGTACTCCACGGCGGTCGTCCTCTGCCTCGCGGTAAAAATCTATCGGCCAGCGCCCTCGCCATCTGTGGAGGCAAGAAGTGAGTGAGAAAGCCTCGGAGAACTCATCCCAGTGGCGAGGGCGCGTGCTCTCCGGGATAACTCCGTGAATCAAACCAATCGGCTGCGGTATCCACGCGACCTATGTGAACCAAAGATCACGGACTCGGTCTCAGGCCGATCACTCTCAAAATCCTCTGTAGGCGGCGGATGAACTCTGCGGATCATCCTCGGCCTCGACAGTAAAACTCTGGCGGGCTCTGACTCGGGAAGTCGTAGCCTCAAACTCTGCGCCTCGGGTGAACCACGGATGCCCGGGCAGGGGCTGGGCTGCTGCATCGGCTGTCCTCGTATGCAGCCCACGATCACGGCGATGGTGGGCCGTCTCCTTGTACCCTAACTCCTCCGCCTAGGGTGTGGGGCGGGAGGTGTGGGTGCGTGGTCTCTCTTTGGGGCTGCGGCGTCGTAGAACTCGCCGTCTCACGGTATAGGCGGGCTCGAGCCCTCGTGACTCTAGGTGTCCTTGGCGACTCCGCCTGCCTTGCCATACGGGCGGGTTGCCTGCGTGGAGGCATAAGCTATTCTGAGAAAAGGAATACGATAAGTGGTCAACTTTAACACGGCTCTAAAGCACGATCTCGAGTGAGAAGAATGGAAACCAATCCTAAATATCCTATAGCCTCACGATTATTGGTGTGGTGCGCGACCTGCAGATAACGAACTCTGGATCTGATGCATGTAGACTTTTCAGAGATTAAGCGCTCGATACCACTTTTGTCACGACCCGTTCGGGGCCGTGGTGGTGCCTCTGGGGCACCCAGTAGTCATACATCCAGTGTCAGCGGAAATATAAAACAAGACGTAAACAGTTTATAAAATAAGACCAGTTTATGTGAGAAAACATCGCCTTTTCGGCATATATATATAAACATGGTTTAGCGATTACATCAAATCTTGTACAACATGACTACAAACCTCTGAAATATACAACTATGGCGGGACAGGGCCCGCCATACTATTTATACAAAACTATCTACAGCGAGGAGATCATGCCAAAGTAGAGCCTCGGAAAGATGGAGCTCAGGCAGCGTAGAGATCCTAAGAATGTGGATCTAGCACTGCTTGCCACTGCGGCATGAGCGCGGCCCGAAGGAGGTCGATCTGGCACAGTACTAAGTATATGAAGCGTAAAATACTTAAATGAAAACATATCGTGTTAAAATCAGTTTTGCAAGTATGTATGAAACAACGAGGGGACGCGCGCAGTGCCATCATAAGCAAAGCAGCAACGGTTAAGCGCATGCGAGGTCTTTTCTGAGCTGCGAATGATCGAAGCGGGGCCATTGCGTAGTATCACCATACAAGCCTAATCACGGACTCCGTAGTCGCGTAGGCCACTCGCGTAGGCCGCGTAAGTACATAACCGCGTCGGTGCTACTCCTCGGCGTCGTCTGGACTCGTAGTCGCATGGCCACATAGGCGCGTGAGGTATAACCCGCGTCACTAACACGGAACTCCGTAGCTCAGTATGGGTCCGCGGACCAGCGTAGGTATTCTCGAATCATGGTCCCCGGACCGCTGAGTCTACCGCGTCGGAGGCGACAACCCGGTAATATGTCAAGAGGTGAGTGATATTATACTAACATAACGACTTATTGTTAAACAACATAAGCCTGACAGCAAGAATACTCTCTTATACAAGCGTTACAAGACCTTAACAGCGTAGCGTCATATCATGTCTACTTTATCAAACCATCTTATTATTCTTTTCACAAGTCAATATAAATGCATTATAAATACATAGGCAAAATGTTTCTTTTATCATGCTTAAGTGGTTATACCTAACTTCCCGTAAAGCTAGTATAACTCTTAGCTTTTGTTTTAAAACCAATTAGTTCTCTTACATTAAAAATGATTCGATTACTCTTTTGAAATGCTTTGGATCATTATTATTTAGGCTTAAGCGTGAGGCATTCTTAGTAAGTATTAATCGAGCTTAAGCGTGAGGCGTTATCGTAAGTATTATTCGGTTAACACGTATACGTCTGCGTACTACATATATACTTTAAAATATCATGCTTTAGGAAGAATCACATGCATACCGTGAAAACCACCTTGAGTTGAATATGTGTATGAGAATCACCTATAATAGTCGAACACGTCTATCAGCGTTGAACTACTTTGTAGCAGTTCTAAGAGAGGGTTACATATCCTACGGAAAATTAGGCGGCACTTCCCTACGGGTGAGCTACCGAGTCTCTTGTGAAAACAATCCTATGTAAGTACAATTTGATTAATCTTCTTTTAAACCCTTCTCTTTGTGATAGCAGTTCAATTCTATACGTGATATTCTTCTAAGTATTTATACTTATTCTTATACTACTACGATATGTATTCTACAATTCAAAGAGGTTAGGATTAGTTACCTCGGTAAGCCCAATAATATCTAGATAAAGTCGCGCTGAGCAAGGTTTAGCTCTAAGTTATGCGCTCAGGTAGCTCACGAAACCTTAGAAGTTCTTCTGACTTCTACTAAGGACTAAGGGATTTGGGCTAGGGTATTTTGGGCATTATAACAATACTAGAAGACAACTTTTCTACCAAGGGAGGGGGTAGATTTCGGCTAGGCTAGGGGAGGGTTGCCTCGCCAAGCTCGCTAAAAAGGGGGTGTTGGGCGAAAAAAGGCTACAAAGGGAAAGGAGAGGATTTTCAAGACTTGGAAAGGAATTTGTGGATGAAGAACTCTTACGTCTTAAGGGGGTAGACATGGCGACCAAGGGCCAGATTTAGTGAAGTGCTAGGCAAGTGTAAGGTCGAGATTAGGGCAAGTGTCCTTGGCCAACTTGCACAAAATATCCTACCTAATCCTTGACTTGTGCAAAGGCACAAAGCGTGCGCCGTTGTCGATTCGTCGATGGGCGATTTCAAGTCCACCAATTGGAGGGTGCCAAGTGTCGCCCTCCCGTTGGTCCAAAATGTTTCGTTTCTCGGAAAAATCCGCAAAAATTAGAAATGGCATAGCCGGAATTTTCCCTACGAAAGCTGTGGAAACGTTTCGTCGGAAAACTATTCGTTTTGTGAGTTGTGCCCAAGAAAAACGTTTTGTGCCTAAACTTTAAGGCTAGACTTTTGTACGTATTCCCTTACGTACATACTCTGGAAATACGGGGTATAACAATGTTAGTATTACATCACTCACCTCTTGACATGATATACCGGGGGTTAAGCTGCCCCCCGATGTGGGGTATACCTCAGGCAGTCTGTGTGACTATGATTCGAGAATACCTCATGCGGGTCCAGGGGACCTATGCGGATCTACGAGAGTTCCAGGTTAGTGTGCGGTCCATATGGCCATGCGGTCTATGTGGCCATCCGGACTCTGAGTCGGGGCGATCTAGAAAGTAGCTACCTCGATGCGGGGAATACCTCATGCGGGCCTAGGTGGCTTTATCACGAACTCACGAGTCGAGATTAGGCATGCATAATGATACTATGGGCGATTGGCCTTGCCCGATCATTCGCAACCTAGAAAAGACACATTACAGATTTACCTATTGTTGCTCTTGTTTATGATATGGCACTCGATGCGATTTACATTAGTTGTTTAAATGCGTATTTGTAAAATTGGTTTTAAAATGATATGATTTCATTTAAGTACTTCTGATTTCACATACTTGGTACTGTTGTCTTGACCTCAGCGAGGCTGCGTTCATCTGCGGTAAGAAGCAGTGCTAGATCCACATCCTTAGGATCCGTACTTTGGTGTCGGGAGCTCCATCTTCTCGAGGCTCGACTTTTAGGTATGATCTCACTGTTATTTGTAGATAGTTTTGTACATTCGAGGTATGGCGGGGCCTGTCAGCCATAGTTGTTTATCTTCTTAAGTGCAGTAGTCTGTTATGCGATTGGGATGTAGCTGGGCTTTGTTTATATATATATGCGAAAGCGACATTTTCTCAGATAAAGCGTGTCTCATTTCAAGCTGTTTCATGTCTTGTTTTATATTCCGATTACTCGATGTATGACTGCTTGGGTGCGGGTAAGGCACGATCACGAACCGGGCAGTCGTGACAAAAGTGGTATCGAGCGATTAATCCTCGAGCGTCTACGAGCCGTATCTAGTAAGTCTTGATTATCGGTGTGTTGTACCGCTTTGATAATCAGGAGGCTATAGGATATTTAGGATTGGTTTCCATTCTTCTCACTCTGAGATCGTGCCTTAGAGTTGTGTTATAAGTCGGACCCCTCCAACGTATTTCCTTTCTTTACGATTATGCCTCGCGTAAGGCAGGCCCCGAATGGCAAGCGGCGAGGCGCTAGTAGGACCCGAAGTCACGAGGGCTCGAGTGATCTATGCAGCAGCGAGTTCCACGGCCTTGCCCAACGAGGGTTTAGACGCGGCGATGGTGATGAGACGCGATGCTGCACCTCGATCCGCGGCCGGAAGCGAGATGAGATGGAATTCTGAGAGAGATGGCGATTCTTGGCGAGATCGTGGCGAACATGAGATAAATTTGGATCTGGCTGATTCGATTCGAAGTACACATGGTTCGCTCGAGATCGGACGATTTGAGAACTACGGGATTTTACGAGTTGTAGCCGTCGAGTTACTGCAGGTGAGGCACGAGGATGATCGCGAGTTCATCGCCCGATTCTGAGAGGATCATGTCACAGTGATCAAGGCTTGAGGCGGTCCGTGATCTTGGTTCCACGTAAGTGCGTGATCTGTGATCGATTGGTTTGATCGTGGGAGTTATCACGGGGAAACACGCGTCCCGGCTCTTGGGAGCAGTTCTCGGAGGCTTTTCTCACTCACTTCTTGCCTCACAGATGAGAGGCATGGGCCAAGATTTTTGTTCTTTGAGGCGAGAGGGCGCCGCAGTTAGGGAAGTACAACGTTGAGTTCGATTCGTTGGCTCGATATGTCCACTGCATTGGTAGCGAATATGGAGGATAGGGTGCAGCTTCGTCGGCGGGCTGGGTATTATATGGCGAGTCTTGTGCGGGTGTAGCTCTTGACGAGCATGAATTACCAGCATGCGAGCTCGTACGCCCAGATGCGAGGAGCATAAGTAGCGGGTTGTGACAGCGAGAAGAAGGCCGGGGCGAGTCTTTTGGTAGCTATCCGGGGTGGGCGGCCTCGGCGGATCTGAATTTGCACCGCGGCGGCTCGGAGGACTCACACACCATCGCCGGGGCGGCGGGATATTCGAGGCGGACGGGGCCGGGACGGGCGTCGAGGTAGCGGAGGTGCTGGCCGTCAGGACCACCCACTGAGTGTGGCCGTCACGGTAGATCCCATTCACGGAATTGTGGTACTTCTCAGGGATTTATTACTGATTGCGGCCCGGTCGGGTCACTTTGCGAGCACTGTCAGGCAAAGAGCGCGCGAGAGGTAGGAGTCGGCTACGAGTGCTTTCGCCGGGTCTTGCATCTCCTACGATTACTCGCCGGGCGGCGAGAACTCGTAGGCGGAGTCGCGACAAAGGTCGTGGCGCGGGTCCTAGTTCTAGCGGTCCTCGAACGCGTATATGCCTGTCGGTAGCGAGACGGGAGGCCTCGCGATGTCGTCCGCAGTGCTTTATCGGTTTAGGTTGTGATGTGTATGCCTTGATAGATTCGGGTTCTACTATGTCTATATATCTCCCTTATTGCTAGTAGGATAGGGATAGAGCACAGTCCATATACCATTTCGAGGTAGCTACGCGATGGGTGATTCGATGGTAGCTCGGCGGGTATATAGGGCTTGTCCGATGACCATATGCGATCGTCGGACCACTAGCGGACTTGATAGAGTTGGATATGGCGATTTCGATGTGATCGTAGGTATGGATTGGCTAACCTGCTACGCCAATGTAGGCTGCGAGGAAAGTAATGCGGTTCCGGTTTCTGAGGCCGGTTGTTGAGTGGGAGGAACAACGTGCCATTTGAGGTAGGTTTATTTCCTACCTCGAGGCTAGGAAGATGGTGCGGAAGGGTATATCTACCATCTCATTCGGGTGTTAAATCACGAGGCTGCGATGCAGATTTTGATCGATTCGATAGTGAAGAGTTCTCGGATGTGTTTCAGACGACCTCCGGGTATCCTCACGAGAGGAGATAGAGTTTTATGTCGATGTCTTTGCGGACACTCGGCTTTATTTCCATTCCGCCATCTGAGAATGGCACTGCAGAGTTGAGAGAGTTGAAGGACCGGTGAGAGATTTCTTTGTAGAAGGGCTTCATCGGGCCTAGTGTTTCTCCACTTGAGGCGCGTGTATTGTTTGTGAAGAAGAAAGGCGGGGCCAGCTGTGCATGTGTGTTGATTCTGAGCGGTGAATAAGGTGACCATTAAACGAATACCCCTTCCCGAGATTGATGATTTGTTCGACCGATTGCGAGCGCGAGATGTTTCTCGAATTGATCTGCGATCGGGCTATCATCAGTCTGCGAGTTAGAGGCGGATGTCCCTAGAGTGCGTTCGGACGTGCGGGCATTATGAGTTCGAGTCGTATGCTTTGGGTTGACGATACTCGTGATATTCGTGGATTTGATGAGCCAGTGTTCAAGCCATTTTGGACCACGTTTGTGATAGTGTTCATTGATGACATCTTGGTTTATTCGCTTCAGGCGAGGAGCATCGCGGGCATTTGAGGGCTGTCTTTGAGAGTTCTCGGGACCCAGCGATTATCGCCAAGTTTTCCAAATGTGAGTTTTGGTTGGCTTCGGTGGCTTTTCTTGGGCATATTGTCGGAGTAGATGGTATTCGGGTGGATCTGGCGAATCGGCGATCGGGACTTGGCCTGAACCTACTACTCCGGCAGTGCGCGACTTTGCAGGCCTTGCGAGTTACTATCGGTTCGTGGAGAAGTTTGCTTCTATCTGCACCATTGACTAGGCTGACTGAAAAGCGACTAAGTTTGATGGGTGATGCTTGTGGCGGGGTTTCGATTCTGAAGGAGAGGCGCGGCCGCCCGTTCTTACTCTTAGGAGGTCGAGGCGGTTATGTAGTGTATTGTGATGCGTCGGGCATCGGGCTCGGATGTGT